>DWGJ01005094.1:0-10781 GCA_018246895.1 Aspitha aspitha aspitha
GTATGTTTTATAGGCATTTGACTGGCCAATGTGATGACTAGCGATCAACTGTCAGGTATTGTAGAGTTTGACTGTTTATTAAAGGCCTTGTAATTATAAATGTTCATCTGATAACGCATAGTCAGTTAGCGAAAGTTGTCCTTGTGTTTACAGCTTTATAAAATAACCCTTCTGAAACACCACATTGTGTATGCAAGGAAACGTTTATAGATAGCTGGACCGTTTCATAAAAATTCGTAGTTTCCGTTCTATCCGCCTATTAGTGTTTGGTAACGTATTATTTCATTTGCAGACGCATTTACCACCCGGAGAGTATTGTGATGTGATATCGGGAAAGAAGGAAGGAGATAAATGTACGGGAACTAAGATAACTGTTGATGTGAACGGACATGCGCATATCCATGTACCTAAAAGCTACGAGGATATGCATGTCGCTATACATGTCGGGCCGCAGGTAATCTTTATTTAGAAATTTGTCCCATCATATTTATCTGCCGTAAAGGGTCAAATTGTTTAGTTGAATCTTTTATTGAAAAATTACGGTAACTATACTGCTGATACCGTGTCTGTTAAAAATAATTATTACACAAAGCATTCTACACTACTGGAATGATCCCATGACCTTCAAATTAAATCCCATAGAGTATGTATAACTGTACCAGAAAGAAATGCGAAAGAATCTTAGTGGCATATATAAACGCCGCCATTTTGATTTATAATTTGAACTTGCTACGCATGTGACAACTGGCTATGTCAGCTTTTGTAGGAAAATGTTCGATCTCCTATATTTTGCTAGTTATCAAACTCACGTGGACCGAACTCTTGATACTCACCTGGAGCTTTATTAATTCGATAATTGTTTATTGCAGTCAAAATTGGCGTCGCCAGCGGCGTAGTCTTTAGTCACTATTATATGTATGTATAATATACGAGTAAAATGAGGAATCAATCAATTTATGAATTTAAATTGAAAGATTCAGAATTTATAGACTGTTAATTTAGATTTTTTTATTTAAAGACAACACATAATGTTTTATATTTAAACATGACATTTATTTAATCATATAGTTAATAATAAAAAATCGTCATAATAAACAAGATTTTTTAATAATTATGCGTTTTTCATTTATATTTCGCAAACCCTACATTAATATGTGTTTTTTTCTCAGTTAATGCATAATATTGCAATATCTTGTGTTTAAAAAAGTGTAACTGTGACAGAATATTTTTAAATTTCATTTGTAAATAGTTTATAAACTCACTAACCACATAAAAATAAATAATGCAGCGCAAGGATCCTTGTAAATATTACTTAAAGCGAGTCACGTTTTAGTACCTCTAAGAATTAAATCAGCACTGTGTTCTGTTATTAAATATTTTAAACTGATGAAAAAACTAAAGACTAGAAGAAAATGAAAGCGTTAATTAGTCTAACTTAAGTTTATTAAGTTCTCAAGGGTACTTCGCTAGTGATCGTTAACTTATGATCAAAAGATAATAAGGTTAACTTTTCATTTCTTCTCATAGTGTACTTCATAAGTTCTTTAGTAAAAGTTTTTATACAATGCTATAAAACCGTGCAAGTAAGGACAGGTACACAAGTGCAAGTAAGGACAGGCATTAAAAAGGATCATAGGATATGTCGACAGAACCAGGGTCATGCAGCCATTTGTATGGATGTAAAAATACGTAGTAATCAAATTTTTATACGTTCAATTAAATGCCGTTAGAATAGGTATTGACATATGTAACAACTTAATTTAAGTATTCTCACAACACGATTAAGACATTTATTCTGTGTGTACACACCCTAAGTATAGCGGTGTGGGTAAAACTACGTAATATTTCGCTAAGTAAATACTAAGTACGCTGAACTTGCGCCCTTAAAAGATTTTGCTTCATAACATCGCGTTCTCTTTGAAACGTGAAAGATAACTTTGCTTTACAACGGTGAATGAAAATCTTCTCCATAACACAGACATTATTCTAATACCTATATTGGATAGCTGGAGTTATTAAAATACCTTTTACATTTGAGTCTATTAAAGTTACGTATTCAAAAGAGTAGATATTTATATTGAATCTTATTCTTAATGACAAAAGGGCTTACGTACTTAGAGAAAAACTATTATTTATATTGATTACAGGTTCTGTTGATAGTCATAGCAAAAATAACTATTGCCGTCAGAATAAAATTCAAAATCAGTCATAAGAAGTATTATTTTAAAACGTCACATTGTAGGTTATATTATTTCTGGAACGACTTGAAACATTTTAAAAAAGTTTCATCGAAATCCATTCCATACATAGATATTTAGTAAAATCCCTTCAAAATAAAGTAACAGGAAAATAATTTTTAGTACAAAATATTCTGTACCTATGACCTACCTACTTATTTGTTCCATCGATTGCTTGATAAATAACTGTTTATTCCATTTATCAAAGATTAGTGGGATTTAATGATAATAAGTTAATTATCATGAAAGTAAATCTCAGTGATTAGTCACATTATCGACCGACCGATAAGCAACCGACACCGGGAGGGCATTGATACCTGTTACATGTAAGAATTATCATTAAGGTAAGTTGTTTACACAATATTAACGATAAATGCTTACCGTCTCTTATTATCTCTTATGACATAACAGGATACGGCACTCTGCAAACTATTTTTGAACACCTTTTAAATAAAAAGGTGATTTTTCTTTACCGTAGGTATAGTTACAATCTTTATCTGCTTCACTAGAAACATACATAGAGTTGAATGTAAACAGTTTTTAATATGTTGTAAACCAGATATCTATATTCATCAAACATAAATTTCCGTTCGTACTAAATTTAAATTAAGTTATATCGTTAAATAAATTAAATAATTAAATTGCGTTTCCAGACATCCCAGGATGATGCGCTTCATCATCCTGCTGTCAGCCGCCACCGTGGCGCTGGCGTTCAAGAATCCGCATTACGCTAGCGGGCGTACCACCATGGTGCATCTGTTCGAGTGGAGATGGGACGACATAGCGGCCGAGTGCGAGAGATTCCTTGGCCCTCGAGGTTTTGGTGGCATTCAGGTACCTATTTGAATTGGAAACGTAACCGTGGAAACTATTTTCGGAGGCGTATACGGTATGCTATATTACTAGCTGTGCCCGCAACTTTGTCCGCGTAGAAATCAATATTTTCCCGTTTTTGCAACATTTGTCATTGCTGCTCCAGTCCTATCAGTCATAACGTGATGTTATATAGCCTATAGCCTTCCGCAATAAATATGCTATTCAACACAAAAATATATTTTCTATTGAAACCAGTAGTTCCTGAGATAAGCACGTTCAACCAAACAAACTCTTCAGCTTTATAATACTAAGTATAGAGAATAGATAAGTCCAGCTAAGTACATAGTAAAAGGCCCAGTGACGTCGTGAAGAAAGGAACACTCTCGTAGTATTTTTATTATTATTTACCCCGATCGGTATAAAATGTTATTCTCTGCGATGAAACTTGTCCTTCAGAAAACTGTTACCTCCACGTTATGCGGATATAGTGGGACTCGTAACTTATTTTTAAAGTTAGCTTCAGCGGTTCTCCTATAATGTGGATTGTGTGGAATTTTGGTTTAAAAAACTTCGTGAGATGAAGGCAAAGTAACATTTAAAGCACTTTTATATGATCCTGTTTAAAGTATTTAAGCAAGTTGATGACTTTAAATTGTAAACAAAAATTGTTAGGGCATCATTTTATTTTATTTAGATGTGTGTCTTAATGACTAGTAAGTCTGTCAGAAACGTTTACAACGCCTTATAAAAAGGTTTAAGGTTTCACAATTAAGATTATTCTTCTTAACGTAGCACATAGGTACATCAAGTAACGGTTTCAAACTCTGCCTTTAGTCTGTATTTAAAGTGAAGCTTGTCCAGGGTTTTTCAAAGTTTCCACATATATTGTGATAGCGATTTTACATAGAAGCCCAAAAAATAAGATAGTGAACCGCGATATTAAAGAGTGGAATTTGATATCCCAAGTCCATATTATATCTAATGATAAAACACTACTTAGTTACACAAAACATGTTCATGAAAATATTATCTTCAAAGATAGCGGAATATTTGTAGTATCATTTATTCATGGTGGGTACGTATGCACATATATACAGGCCATGATGATCTATGTATTCCCTTGATATCCTAAAGGCCCGATCATCTGTTATCGGGGTCGGAATTTTATTAGCGTCATGTTCCTGAAATCATTGGCAAAATTCTTACATCGAGACGAATGTAACACTATTTAGGTCAAACGTGAGCGTGATTCGGGCACGAAGATTTTAAGGATATTAGAAAGTAACAAGAAGTAAAGAAACTTTTAATGGTAACGGAAATTAAATTCGAATAGATCTAACAAATTGAGTAAGCAGTCAAAATCTTGAACGCAGGATACTCCTAATACAATAGAAACAATATCTTGAGTTTTACTTGAAACCGTCAGATTAATATTATCCAATTAGCCTTTTAATCCCGGGTATTATGTTTTCGTGTCGTCGTTTGTAAATTAAATTATGTTGTTTTTACTAGCAACACTGACAAAAGTCGTGCGCATTGCAAATTAAAGGAAGATTTTAGTTTTCTTTAGCAAAATAAAATATACTGATTATTTGTTTTTCAAATAATCTCCTCGTATTTCTACCGACCATCAGCCATGACAGATAATATACAGTTGCAGTGGCTCATACGAGTAGATGATATTCAATCCCGTCTTGCCGTGAAGTCACAACTAATAAACCATCAACCATAAATAGGTCTGGTTTGGTTTGGTCTGGTCCAAACCATCGGAAACCATGCACTTGTAAATTGGCCGATGCAAAAATTTTGCGAAGTTATAGACCAGACCTGACACGAAATATTAAGAAACTACAAATGCAGCGTAAAAGCTTACAATTCGACAATTTGCAAATTTTTAAGTGATGCTTTATCATTGTAACAAATATCATGATTACGAAATGTTAAAATCTTACAGATTTCGCCACCAAACGAGAATTTGGTGATATGGGAGAGGAACCGTCCCTGGTGGGAGCGGTACCAGCCTATGTCGTACCGACTCATCACGCGTTCCGGCAACGAACAACAGTTCGCTAACATGGTCCGTCGCTGTAATAATGTCGGTGTCAGGTAAATAGTGTTGTAGTTTAAAAACGCATTTTCTTTTGACCTTACAAGTTCCACTGATGCATACAGTGTCCGCCCTTTCTCATAGTGTGAAGGTTGAACTCATTATCGTGAAAAATGTCTCGTTTGTTTTTGTAGTTTTCGTCATAGCTTTTCATTGTCTACTGCTAATTACTGTATTACTGTTACAAACTGTATCTGTATCATAAAGGATTGCTTAAATATTCTGATAGCGTATCGTTGTCGTCGTGGACCTACTACCAAAAACATTACTGCGTAACAATGTTAACTAATCCTTAGGCCTACCTTTAATTTTTTTTTTTCTTGTAATTGACGCAACAGTCTTATTAGTGGTCGGTTGGAGATCTATATTCCAGAAATTCTTCGTATGAAAAAAAAAATCATTTAAAAACCGAAAGACAGTTACAGATTTCCGTCGTTCGAAATATTTTTAGTTTCAATCACATAATCGGAGGTATAATATCACAATGCCATTTGAAAAAACATATTTTCCAGGATCTACGTGGACGCCATCATCAATCATATGACAGGTACTTGGAGGGAGAATGTTGGTACTGCAGGCAGTACCGCTAATTTTGGCCAGTGGTCCTACCCGTCTGTTCCGTACGGCAGGAACGACTTTAACTGGCCCCATTGCGTCATCCAATCATCTGATTACGTCAATAATGCCGCGAGGGTAAATTTCATTTTTCTTATTACTTCGTAATCTTCATCTTGAATTGAGATTGGTAATGTAGGCATTTAATGAAACATTGCGTAGGCGTTAGCAGTGTCGCTGAATAGAGATAATGTAATTTAGATTTCAGCGATAAAATCACGTGGCTTCAAAACCAGCGCTTTGTTATACGAGTAGGTAAGGCATTCAAAACGTTAAACGAATAAAATGCTTCGTAGTCGTAATGCTCTACAATAATTGTACTGTGAGTTTCTTTTCAAAGTACGAGTAATTACACAAGAAAAATCGGTTGAGATATTTTAGACGTCTTGTCAAAGGAATATCGTTACTTTGTTTACATTCCACGCGGCAAATTTATATCCATTCGTACGGCTTTCATAGTGATGTTTCTTAAACGTAGTAATACGTATTTACAAATGTGTTCTTTTGAAGGTTGTAATTAAAGATGAAATATTATTAAATCGAGCCGAGGTGCCCGTCAACAGAAGGAATGACGGAACGCGAATGAAAATCACTTTTAAACGTGCGCAAGTTCATTTATGACTACCTTATCTGATTTCCGAGGTCACGAGAGAAGATTGAAGTATTACATTTTCAAAGTCATTTATATAAATATACCTACTTATGTATGAATGAGATTCAGGGACTTGAAAGCCGAGAGGTTTTTACCCCTGACGAATAGGTTCACTTTGAGTGGAAACATGAAAGGGTCGATTTTCGTACCTATTACAATGTATTTTATTCCTTTTTAGGTTCGAAACTGCGAGTTGTCTGGATTGAAGGACTTGAACCAGGGCACCGCACACGTCCGTCAAATGATCGTGAACTATATGAACAGACTTATCGATATGGGCGTCGCTGGGTTTAGGTAATAAAATTATGCAATAAACGGAATTGGAAAAAGAACAATTCCATACTTCGCTTAATTAAATGCTTATAAGAAGTCTTTCCAGTAGTAAAGAGAATGCTTAAAAATATTTTCATAGGCTTATAAGAAATGTTATCGTAACCTAGTTTGACATAGATTTGGTTTGCTCTTTGTTCTCGGATAGGATACCATTTTTAATAACAATAATGTTGAATTCCCCGAAATGTACACGTGTAATGAATAAAATAGTAATTCCTATTTTATCGAAGCCAATTAAATTACACTCGTCTTCGGGTTTGAGTGGCTCAATCCATTTTAAGCCGATTGTTGATCGAAACCGGTCTTTGCTAATCTGTTGAATCACGAAAAGTTTCGAAACCCTAGTTAAAACTTTTTGATTTATTCGCTGAATCCCGTCCACGTTTCAAACTTTTATAAAACGTGAAATTAAATAAAACTGAGCGACCTGAGATGCTATGTAGGTCAATTAATAATTGGTAAAAAACCCATATTTTCGGATTATGAAATGGTAAACAACAACAATGGTAAAACTAAGTTACCTAGTAGTTATATTTTATCATGGTTATGGACAATTCAGAGATACTCGACCGCATCCGTCCAACCCTTATCTCTCGCTTACCCCAATTAATAATTTATGAAAATACACTGGAGAATACGCTATGCTTACAATTGATGTCTTCAATCGTTTGAAGAAATTTCTATTTATTTTATATTTTATTATTAACAGAATTGATGCTGCCAAGCACATGTGGCCTTCCGACCTTCGCGTTATCTACGATAGGCTAAGGAACTTGAACACAGCCCATGGTTTCCCATCTGGCGCTCGTCCATACATTTACCAGGAGGTTATTGATCTTGGCGGTGAAGCTATCAGCCGAAACGAATATACTCCTCTTGCTGCAGTCACGGAATTCAGGTTTGGACTGGAACTCAGCAGAGCCTTTACCGGCGGCAACCAGCTCAGATGGCTTGTTAACTGGGGCCCACAGTGGGGCCTACTGGCCAGCGCTGACGCGTTAACCTTCATTGACAATCACGACAACCAAAGGGGTCACGGTGCTGGTGGCAATATCCTCACCTACAAGAGAGCGAAGCAGTACAAGGGTGCTATAGCTTTCATGTTGGCACATCCGTACGGCAAGCCTCAACTGATGAGTAGTTTTGATTTCCGCGACACTGAAGCCGGACCGCCAATGGACAGGAGTGGCAACATAATCCCACCTTCTATAAACTCGGTATGTATACATTTGTGTTCACTGCTTTGATTAAATTTAGAGGAATGTTAAAAGGTAAACTAGTACCTGGCTGGAAAATGGCAAAATCCGGCTTTGTTTTCATGGGGACTTCATTTGTGACCATTTGTGATAGAGAACTTTAGTTCTGTTTAAATATGAAGATGCTCATAACTCATAACCGAATTATGATGACTTAACTTTAGAAAACAATAATAAATCAGTTTTAGAAAAAGTCATCTAAGATAATGGGGTTTTAACTGTGTTTTTATGTTAAAACTGATTCTCTACAAACATTTAAAAAGAGTACCTTTTATGTGTCAATGTTTATAATCAAAAAGATAACTGATAGATAATAGACTACGATTAACTGGCAATGAAAATTTAACCATCTACAATTTTACATGCATTGATTTGATTTGATAATTGTTTTACATTTTAAATCATATTTCTATTTTTCCATATCAAGTAATTCGGTATTAATTTTTTTTACAATATAGAATGTTATTGTGAATAGGACAACACGTGCGGCAACGGATGGGTGTGCGAGCACCGCTGGCGTCAAATCTTCTCCATGGTCATCTTCAGGAACAATGCGGGCACCACCGGCATCACGAACTGGTGGGACAATGGCAGCAACCAGATCGCCTTCTGCCGCGGCAATCGCGGTTTCGTCGCTTTCAACAACAATAACTGGGACTTGAATCAGGAGTTACAGGTGTGTTCGAGTGTCATACGTTTTTAACAGCTCTACAACTTTTAGAAAACAATTTGGATTTCGCTACACATTGTATCTCCTTGAGCCGAGGTCTGAGACTCGCAGGAGACGCCTTCAGGTTGGTCGGCGTCTCCCAATCAATAAATTCAGGCAAGGTCACTTTGGTGCGCAACAAAGTCGAACGCTGTAAAGCCGTAAGGGTCAACAGCAAGCGTCAGTTAGAAAAAACAAAATGTCCACTCACAACATTTACGAGTACAAGCATGCAACAAAATTTTGTCGTGACTCCAATTCGTGTCATGCACAACTCAGATGACTCCTTGTATTTCTAAATATAACCCAACAAAAACAATATGCTTCATACAACGTACAATATTTCTGAGCCGATGTAATTTGATTTCGATGATTATATTGGCTTAAACCTTCGTAGCAATTAAACTTTTTCCACGTAAGTTTTCACAGGTCGTTTTATAGGTGTTCTCTAAATTGTTTCCAGACTTGTCTACCAGCTGGCAACTACTGCGATGTGATATCCGGCGAGAAGATTAATAACCGTTGCACCGGCAAGACGGTCTCTGTTGGCAGCAATGGCCGCGCGCGCATTGTTATCGGTGCCAACGAATTCGACATGATCCTCGCTATACACAGCGGCAGCGCGGTGATTACAGTTTTCATTCTGAATATTTTTCTCTTTCCCAAATTATCTAATCAAACATGATCCTAATAAACACGGCTTAAATTTAGCGACATGGATCGCCACCTTGCACTTCATTTTGGAGAGCTGCTTCGCTACCATAATCGTGAAAGGAATAAAGGAGCCGAGATGGATATATTCTCTGCCATGTCTATGGAAAATATAACAGTATAACTAAATATAAATGAAAATGATGTTAATAGTCATGATGATAACCATCGAAAAACCTAACATTTTGATTAGGTACTTATAGCTTCAACAGCTTATGATTTTCTTTTCATTTCAGTCGAGACTATAAAGCGGCGAACTTCTGTAAGGGGCCCATGTGGAAAACTTGAAGAAACTGTTAAATACTAGTTACGCATATTACGTATAAATATATACGGCACGCAGTAAAAAAAAAACAAAAATATGTACAAACAAAGCCAGTCATTTAGGTGTAAAATTTTTCGTTGTTGCTTTATTTTTTAATAAAACGTGAACCTTTATAATTCGATTTTTATTTATGTTTTCTTTTTTATTTGAAATAGGCTAGTATTTGAGAACAATGAATAAACGTGTATAGCTATAAACTTGCATGAATTAATGCAACTGGGTACTGATTGATTCAAATAAAGCAAAAATGTGATTTGGACATTATAGGATTGGACGTCACAGATATTTCTGCTTTTGATTGATGATTGATGATTTGACGTGCATAGGGAATCACACATGCTTGTCTGATTTCAATCTGCCAACTAAATGTCTATATTATGCTAACGGAACAGCTGATATACATACGAATATAATATGTAATTACTGGAAACAACATAAAGCATATAATAGTCTAGCTTTGTCGGGAACTTCATATGTAACGACGCAGCCTAGTCACAGAGAGATTAATCTCAGAGAAGGGCTGATAGCTAGACTCTATATCAACAATGCATGTTAAGCAAACAAGCAAGAAACACTATAAATAATTCGGTGGGAGCAACTGGCGAGTGAACGCGGTTTAATTTACAAACACACACGTTATTGAGTGCTCAAAGTAAACGTGGTTCCGCTAAAAATATATAAACGTAAACGCTGCTCGTGAATTATCACAAATGATTATAGACTATTATATAGGAGTATATTGGCCTCCGTTGTCTACATACATTTTTTATTGTGCAATAATCTTGCGTAGAATCAAACCACCTTATTGTCGGCCAGCGATAAACATTTGTGTCTTGAGGACGTTTGGTTGAAATGTTCTGTGATGTTTTGTATCCACAAATACTACATATGTATGTCTTTATTACCTATCTTTAAGCAATATACTATGTATTTGCTACGAGGTTTTGGAGGTCGGCGGGTGTCATACCGACTCCATTTATATCTTGAGTGATACTGCGGCGTGCGGGGACCAATAAAACA
>DWGJ01005095.1:0-10781 GCA_018246895.1 Aspitha aspitha aspitha
AACGTGGAGTGAACTAACGATTCTACAACATCTTTAAATGTACCCATATTTGTGCAAATAAATGTATTTGTCTTTGTCTTTGTAAAGTATT
Organism: Aspitha aspitha aspitha; assembly: GCA_018246895.1. Lineage (NCBI taxonomy): Eukaryota > Metazoa > Arthropoda > Insecta > Lepidoptera > Hesperiidae > Aspitha > Aspitha aspitha. The sequence goes on from DWGJ01005095.1 coordinate 92, forward strand.
GTCTGTAAGGATAGTGATGAGAGAAAGAGACGATGAGAGATTTACGGTCTCTTTTTACTCCTGCGCTGGCATGAAGGTAATTATTATTATCATTACTTGTAAATGTCCATATACTGCACTGTATATTAGCCGTATTTTTATGAATTCCCCGTTCAAATATTACATTTACATACATTTTCAATCAATAGGCGTTCATCTTCGATCTTTATTCCGAGATTGGGTTCGGATATATCGCCTGTTATAAGTGTTATTTTCAACAAATCCTGTGGTCTGTCTTCTTTTAATGTTTTGAAAAGCTGAAATCGTTAACAACTTTTTAACAACAATCATTAACAATGTTACGATTAAATACATTCTTAAAAATTCTGTTCGTTTCTATGGCCATGTCCTGAGATGAATGGGACAAAATTATTAAAATCGTCAAATCGTGTTGTCGTCAGTTCTTGATTGATTGATAAACTGTTCAAAATTATTAATTAAAATGACCGTTCAAAGTGAGTAAAAATCGAGTTCAAAGGTTCCGTTAGATACATCCCTTACGTAGCCATACATGTCAAATTAATAAAAGTACGTAGAGACCCAGACAATTTTTCGAAGCTAAAGGTTATTTTGGCAAAATTAGAACCTGAGATCCCTTATTTGGTTGCAAAACCGCTATCACAGCTAAACGTCATCATAGAGTAACTATTGTAACAATAATTTGCTTTTTGAAACTGAAAAATGTTTTTTAGGTTTAAAGATATTTATTATCATAAAGACCTACATCAGTCACTTACATGAGAACATTAAAGGGGGTAACAAAAAAAAATGTAATTCGTTCTATTCGTCATTATAAATTCAAAAGTGTAGGTACTCACAGGACAATCCAACATATTTTCGAGCTTCTCCTCGGCGCTCAAAGTCTTCGTGTTTCGTATCAAAACGTACACTTTTTCAATCTTCGGACAACTGTGTAGTATTTTCGCGAGGAAAACCTACGAGGTGAATATATAACGTCACATTCACGTTTTAATGGTACGATGGTCTAATGGGGTTTAACGGGTTTAATGATTAACCGGTGTAAATTGGGATTAATCACTTTAGATCTGTGTTGCACGGAAATGTAATAAACGGGTCTAAGCGTTACTTTACAGAATATTTAAAACGCAAAAATTTTACTGTCTTACTTAAGCTTTACAGAATACAAATTGGTCCCGCGCAAAATATTGGTAGGTTGTATTTTTTTTCTAAAAGAAATCTAACCTATTTTATTCCTTATAAAATCGACTATCTACTAGAGAAAATCCTATCAAAACCGCTTCAATCGTTTCCTAGATTATCCGAAACAAAAAGAAAAAAAACTACATATTAACAACAGTTAACAAACTATAGTTATATAAATAAATAACTATATTATATATACATACATGCAGTAAACCTACCTTGCCTAAAAATCCCGTGATTCCAGTGACAAAAATATGTTTCCCAACGTACATATCACTAACTGACCGATAATTGTCCTTGAGTCCATTAAATTCCATCTTTCAGCTTTAAAACAATAAATTTAATATAATCCAAATATCAATAGAAGGTAACAATCATTCAACAAGAAATGGCTAGTTCTCAAAGTGCAAACCAAACCACACCAGAATTCAAAGTCAAACAAATGAACACGAAAATTTTGGGCTTACCGCAAGCACGTAGATTACAGAGCCTACACGTGAGACACTAGACATGAAACTGCAGCATTACAGACATATTATTGCGGTAGACACATACAAAACAATGGAATCCTTCTACAATGACTGGCCTCGTGGTCGAGTGGTTAGAGTACCTGACTGCAAAACCGGGGTTCGATTTCCACCCAGAACAAGCATTTGTGTGATGAACACATTTGTTTGTTCTGTATCTGGGCGTTACAAAAATCTATACAAGTACTATATGGTATATATGTATGTGTATCAGCTGTCCGGTCACCATAACACAGGCATTAAGTTGCCTAATTTGGGATCAGACAGCCGTGTGTGGAATTGTCCCCAGTTATTTATTATTTATTATTATTTGTTGCTTGAGATCATAATAAAAATAAATTAGAACATATCCCCAACTATAAGATTCTATATGAGACAATTAGGTAACATACTTGTATTATACAGATTTCTATATATATAGACAAATACATGTGCTCATCACAGAAATGTATTTCTGGGAATAGAATCCACGACTTTATTAACAGCCCATCTCTAACCACTACACCACGAAAAGTTGTAATTTTTTTGACATTTCCAAAGACAAAGACAAAGACAAAGACATTTATTTGCACAAATACATTTAAAGATGTTGTAGAATTGTTAGTTCACTCCATATTTTGCCTTTACGGCGTACAAATTTACAACTTAATTATTTATTCTTTATGACCTAATTTTTAAACTATAATAAACTTATATTTATAATGGACACAAAACCGTTTCTTTAATTCCAACTCAAGAGTCGCAAATGCGTTGCCGGCTTTAAAGGAGACCTCGCGTTTTCTAGACGCATCCAATATCATCCTGGGAACGAAAATAAACATTACCGTCTTCGTCCCGCCATCGCATAAAACGGACAAAGCAACGCGCACTCGCTAGTTAGAACAGAGGCGCGGCAAAAAACGTGGCAACTCACTCTCTCAGGAAAATAGATTTGTGTGAAAGAGAAAAAAAGGGACATCTCACAAAATAAACAGAGACAAAAAACGCCTTTTCCATTTCGAGTGTAATTATCAGCCTATCGAGTAGCGGCTTGATGTTTTTGTTGGCGCTCACAATAATAATTGGTATTGCGATATTTGGGTTGTGTAGCCTGGATCAAGGATTATTATTGATTTTACTGATTTTAAATATATTCATTCAAGTAAAATAAAAGCTGTTGGTACACTCTTTTTATTGACGTATTTACAATGACATAAAACAAACAAAATATATTACTTTTTAATAATTTAAAAATAGAATTGAACAATAACATTAGTTTATAGCCGATGACTAAGTAACGCCACCTATTTCTAACGTGAAGCAGTCATTATTATGATGATCTGATCGGGTTTGAAGAGTGCGGTCCAACGTCTAATAGGACGGAAGCTAACTTATTACTTATTGTTACTAATTACTAACAGTTGCTGTAGTGTCTTGGTGTTAAAGTTATTAAAGAATTAAAGGGAATGTCTCACAGAGAATCCTCTGACGCAGATGACTGTCATACAACTGTCAAAAATTAATGACAGAAAACAACCACAGTATACGCTCCTGTTTTAGGTCTCATCCAAATTCGATAGATTGTATTGAAATATTCTGAAGTCTTTGTATAGGTACAGCAATTCGGCATGCTCTTAACCCGAATGGCTTGTCGAGCGAGAAATATTATATCTCTTGCCGCTTGCTCGATCGCGGTGAGACATGTCGGTTACGCACTATTTATTTGCATTTTATATTGTTACTGATATTTGACAGTTCAGCAAATTTGAAACCAGACCTGACTACCGACTAATATTTCTTCTCAACTTAGTTATATTGTTTCACTGTTGGATAGGGATCTTCTGTTATAATAAGGAGTTGTAAAGTTTTATTTCACTTTGCCAAACTGAGAACTGGCTAACTTCATATTGTAGAAAAATATTGGTAAAGTGAAGTGCGCAGGTTTTCTCTTTATGTTTGTGTGATATTAATCTTAAAACACATAATTGTTACTAAGTTAGTGGTGCCTGTGAAAATCGAATCCTAGACCCCCAGATAACAAGTAGAAACATAAATTTTTAACTTTTTAAAGCAACCCATTTCTGGTTACGCTACCACAGCTGTATGAGATTAGGTGATTAGTTAGAAAATTAAAACGTAAAATGATAATCCTCGTTAAGAGTAACTAGGCACCATTTATGCGCATTAATTGGTGATTATTTAAAAAATAATGCCGACGCATAGATAGAAATATTTATAAGAAAAATTGCAACAATTTAATTCATTGAAACATTCAGATATATTCTTATTGTGAAACTACCTCTTTGGACCGAATAAAATAAATTAAAGCATTTAGTCAATAAATTTCCAAATTAATTGTAACAACAAAATAGACAAAATTTAACAGTAACTGTTCGGTTAATAAACGACTGCGATATTCTAGATTACATATTAACATGTTATACACATAAATATATAATTAAAGTGTTCAACATATCGTGTGTATTAATCTGCTATTTTCCTTAACCTAGTTGCAATTATTACTGTGTTATTGAAGATCTTGTGACTATGGCGCTAATAGACGAAATAAGCATAATGTCTATAATAGCTGACATTGGCTGATGGGGTTATGAGTTAAGTATGGAGTTAAGAGGCTTCTAATCCGGCGTGTATGCATGAAGAGTAAGGAATGTAGATGAAGCACGGCAGGTTTGTAAGGACAGAGATTTGGCAGTCGGTGCTTTCTGCCTCACTCGTTATGGACCTGACGGGATGGTATAATGATAATAATATAATATATAATAGTGGTTAAGTATTACCATTGACTAAGGTAAACGCGAACCGCTTGTGTTAAAAAAAAATTCAAGTTGAAATAGTTGTCGATACCAATTTAAGGATGTGTGTGGGTGTGGCCGAGGGTGGCACACGTCGACCGCAATCCATTTACGAGTACCTATATAATGGTTGAATAATATGAAATCACGTTTTGAAAACTCCAATTAATCAAATGTACAATGTATGGAACAATCAAAAGTAACAAACCAGTTTGCCATAAATCTGAACGCGCAGCGAAACAGAATATTTTTGTTTTTAAATTCATAATTCGTTTTTTTCATTATAATGTGTACACAAACATTCAATGATACACACACACACACACACACACACACATATCGTCACGCCGGTCCTTTGCGGGATAGGCAGAAAGCAAAAAAAAACAAAACTTTCAATGATACATATGTATAAACATAATTTTACGCCTGCAAGAGATTTTAAACGAGAAAAAGAAAAGCCGAAAAATACCCTTCAGTACAATAAATTTTTTAGAAGTTAATTGGCTGAATTGAACTTCAATGTTCGCCAAAAGGCTTGAATTAAATTACTAGCATGATTTATTATTCCATAACATCCTTGACGGAGAAAGACAAGGACAGAGCACTGTATTTCGCATTATCATTGCATAACATCCTTGTCCACGAAGGACAAGGACGGAGAATTAAGCAATACATTTCGATTAGCCGTTTTTTATATGCAAACCAGTCGTACAGGAAGTACATAACTATGAAAACGGCTTATTTTAAGTTCAAATTGTATTAATAGTACCAGCGCCCGCGCCTTACATTTAGATTACGATTAGGCTATTTCAATTTGAACGCACTAATATTATTATCGCTCGATAAAAAAATATCGCATATAATTTAAGGTGGTGGCAAAGTAGTAGATAGTCAACTGACTATATTTATGTAAGGAATGTAATATTGGACAATAAAATTCACTTTATTAATCTATATTCACAAGGAGACTTCATTTTTTTACGTATAAAGCTTACAGAAGATTTGGGGTTCAAACGGGAAATGCGCTGCTACCACAGATATAACATCGTAAAAGGACACTAGGCATGAAAATAAATAACTTAATATTATGCAAACAGCATTTATTTCATTATCAGTTATATTTGAGCACGTATAGAACAATATATAACAAGTTGAAAATAAATACACAATATTTGTATAATTATAGTCTAGTGAGTATTTAAAACGTTTATGCTCTGACTGGAGACACGCATTTACACATTACAATCACTAAAACAAGCAGATTTCCATGAATACCATTTCACACGGTTACTAACGAGACGCTATAAGTAGACTCGAATACTACTAGTTTGTAGATGCATCGATGGGATTAGAGTCTGTATTTTACTACGTAACGCTAGACAGTCAACAATTTAAGAATTTTTAGGTAGCGATGTTATTTACCAACCCAAACGACCGTATCCCAGACCGTGGGCGCCGTAGTTGATGGCACCGTGCGCGCCATACGCGACAGCACCGTGAGCGAGAGGAGCAGCGGCGTAGGCCACAGGTGCGGCGTTGTAAGCCCAGGGAGCGGCGTGAGCGGCGTACGCCACGGGAGCGGCGTTGTAAGCCCAGGGAGCGGCGTGAGCGGCGTACGATACAGCGGGGGCGGCGTGAGCGACCGGCGCGGCGACCACGGCGGTAGCGGCGTGAGCGATGGGCGCGGCGACCACGGCGGGAGCGGCGTGCGCGATGTAGGCGGGGTCCTTGCGAACGACAGCGTTGAAGCCGGAGTGAGCGTCGGCGGCGTAGTCAACGGTGCGGCGAGTGCCATCGGACTCGAGCAGCGAGTACTGGCCCACCACGTTGTTGCCGTGACGGGTCTCATGCTGGCTCTTTACGTCGCCGGTGTGAGGGTCCGACACTCCGTATGAGAAGCTGGTGTAGTCGGCGCCATGGATCGCGCTGCTGTGCACTGCGGCTACCAGAAGGGCAAAAATAGCAACCTGTAATTAAAATTGAACACGGTTAGAAAGCTACATATCAGTTGAGATATCTATTATCAATGTTGTTAAGTTTAGTGGTCGGTTTGGACCAATGATTAAAGTTTTGGTTCGTTAAATAATCGAACAGTTCGGTCTGAATAGGTTCCAAAGTTTGGAGGTTTGTAGCAGACGTGCTCTAGAAATTTGTTACGACATTTTGCCGGAACTTCCCCTTGAATGTTTCCCTTTTATTGACAGATCTCTTCTGACTATTTCTTCTTGAGTTCAAAATTGACTACATATTATTAGATGCATATTTCTCTTATTTGTTATCTGCGCCTAATTCAGGCGGTTTGCGTGTTTTATAAAAATTCTCTTCCAACCAAATTCGGTGTGAAACAAAAGACTTTCGCTCTATATTTAAACTTGCCCTAAATGGGGAATATGTGAGCAGCGAGCCCATTGTCCGCCTTGATTACCTTAGAGAACATATTGGCTTGTTTGCTGTCTATGAAACACTGACGTACTCAGAACAATGCGTGGCTTTATATAGCTGTTTAATTTTGAATCACGGACAGTCCGGTGCGCAATGTAGCAGGAACTTGTGAAAGACGCGAACGGCGACCTACGGTTACGCGGAAACCGCTTCATTTTGTTCATTAATTACGATCGTATGTTAATCCGCTATCAAAAGATTTGTTTTAGATTGTTAAATAAATGTTACGTTTGTTACAAATGTAATATCTAGGTCAATACGGTTTGAAGTTTGCGATGGAATGCGCTAATAACGTTTTTGTCTATTCTGGCTTGGTCAAGTTTATCTAGATGTAGCTAATACGTAAACTTAAAACGGATTTTTTACATCCTGTTAATAAGTTACAGGATGTAATGTATGTTTTAATTTTTGTTTGTAAATAGATATTAAGTATTATGATATACAGAAAATTAAATATTATCGTATTCTATTAAATTTAACGTTGCGGCAACAAGTACTCAAATTTCCCGCAAATGAGTGTTGATTGTATCTCGGTGACACATTAGACTTGATTTGTGTAACTGTGTAGGTGTCAATCAACTGGTGATACTAAATCTATATATTACATTATACAAAATGATTTATTTTTGTACAAGTCAGTGTTACTTTACACGTACACAAATAGACTTAGTTGTAATTTACTGACGTATTTATTAGACATGTTTTGTACAATGGTGTACAATGAGCAATAGAGAATTAATCAATACTTTACATAGATTGCGTATTAAAGCAATCAATATTTTGTACAATAACTGGTCGACAAATATTATTAAAATGAATTATTATACTAAGTACACAGAACAACAATATAATATACGAGTATAATATACAATGTTACATGAACATGTATTCAAATTTGAAATTTCTCAGATAGACATAGATTGTAACTCAGTGACATGTTTATTGGACATGTTTTGTACAATGGCGTGCTTTATCAATGATTGTTACGAAAATACATTGCATTGTAACGATTTGCAATTCGCCACTGTTGAAGGAATGTCGCATCGTTCATTTTAATATAAGTAGCCACAAGCGGTGGGATACCCTTGTCGTATATTACCAATATACAATATACAACTCGCTTCGACGGAAACTTAATTAGTACTGGTTTAAGTTCCCAATCAATCCTACGTTACTTTTGATGAGGATTGATGAGAAGGAAGGATATTAGGTATAAAGCTTTTAATATAATTCAGCACTGCCACTAAATTTTATCTTACATATTGTTGGATGAGGATTTTGAATTTTTTTTGTCGCCAAAAACATTACATATTGGAGGAGCTTGAAACGTAGTACATAGTTATAATTTGTTTGGAGTAACGATTAACTTTTTATATTTACCTTTAGTGTTAAAATATAAATACAAATATATTCAACGTTGCTACGTTGCGGGGTAATTCTACCCTAGCTCCACCATTTAATTATCTATAAAACAAAAATAGTATCTAACGCTTTTGGAAGGAGATGTGAATTTAATATTAATATAGAACTCGTTAAAATTTGGATTTGCGTTTTTTGGTTTTATTGCCGTTGTCACGCCATTAATAGTTTGGATGAAATCAACAATACAATGTTTTGAAACCAGTCCACTCAATATGTTTGTGTCTGAAGAACAAGATTTACGATGTAAAGTTTTTACAAGACAGGAGTGGGTTTCGAGATCCTAAGAAGCCTTTTTCACATCCTGTTCTGATGTAAGCTCAATAAGACGGAACAGGAACGTCTATTGATCACCTCTATCTCCTACTCAAAGCGAATTCCTTTGAACTTCACTGGCGTGGCTGACGGAAGTGCGTTGTTAGCGGTCTCAGTACCCGCGGGTCACGCTTATAAATAGTTGTGTACATAAAAAAATAGAATATATACCTTGGTCTTGACATAAGCGGTCTTTAGAAAAAAAACATATGTTTTCATATTAAAAAATTACATCTCGCTATAAGCTTCTTTACTAAATTATAAATTGTGTAATATAACAGATTGATGTGTTCAATCCTTTGTTTGTTTGTTTGTTTTAAAAGTGATTTTTCGACATTGGCTTATTATTTTTATTGTTATTGTTATACCATCACTATAGAGACTGTTGTCTCTAGGACTAAAAAGAAACGCAGCTCAAGAAATTAGTCCACAAATTTTCTGCACCAATTTTAATTGTGGATTCTATAACTGCTTTTTATTTAATTCCTACTAGTTAACAGTTTCACTGCTATCTCGCGTGATGGTTAGCGAAGATGCAGCCTGCAATGTAGCACTTTTGTAAATAGCGGAATAAAATAAGCGTTGTAAATTCATATTCGCTATCACTGCGTCCAATCCCCAACGGCCTTCAAGATTACGAGCTACTTTCTCAGACCAGTTGTTTGGACTCGAGCTGTTGATTGATGTAATTACTCTATTATGATAAATGCATTATTTCAAGCTACATAACTAAGTTTATTGAAGTATTGTGAGCATAGCTTTTGGCATTTGCATATCAGAAATCATATTTTAAGTTGTCGCTTAATGCGATTATATTAGGTTGGTTCTACATTTGTTGCCAAAATGTTTTTTTTCATCGATATGTTTCATCGTATTCGAACTAATAATACAATTGATGAAGTAAGGTTTATTCGTGTGGTTGGTCCGTTTCATGGCTTTAAGGTTGTATTCGATTTTAATTAAATGTTATGGAATTATGAGGGAAGAAACGTAGTATTTTTTGGATCAGTCGGTAAAAGTGAAAAAAGTCACGGAAGATTGTATGAGAATAATTAAGATTACCGCGCAGGCCTACGAAAACAAGGACAACAACTGGTGATCATTAAACAAAGTTCCTTTTTTATATTTCGTCGGTTGGCCTCTATGTTTCTGACATAAACGTCAAACAGGGTTCATCGTTCCTTATCAAGGTTGCACAAGAGATCGCTAAGTTATCGGTACAAAAATACAGCTTTATTGTTATACGAGTTAGTGTTCTGAATACTTCCTTTTTATCAAAATATACATTTATTATTAAATCAACAAATAAAACAATAAATATGAAGTGTACGTACAATAAATATACTGTTTTATGGTATTTATGACATTAAAAATAATTTCGTTCCGAAAATAAACATCTTTATCCATATCTATTCTACGCAGTGTAGTAAATTTAAAATAGTATATCATAAGGATTATGAAAAGGAAAGTATACTGCCATATATGTTAGCTTCCTGCTTAACAGCCAAATGTTCGCTGTAGAAGTAGTATAAATAGTAATGATCAACGGATTGTAGTCAGTTGTATTCAGCATTCAAGTTAAACATATCCACAATGGCTTCCAAGGTAATACGATGGAAGGTTGCCTTGTGTCCAAATTTTGTTCGGGGTGTTTGTTAATGTTAAATTGCTATTTAGGTTAATTATTTTTACGGCATACTAAATTTTATTACTATGCGTAGTTACATTTGTAGAATTTAAAGTATCATAAAGTAAAAATATTGTACCCAAAAATATGAAATTTTTGCATAATTACAACTCCTAAAATATGTATTGTTATATTTTTTAGTTCGTTGTCCTCGCTCTGTTGGTGGCGGCTGCGCACGGCAGCGGGCTCCATGGAGCTGACTACACCAGCTTCTCATACGGTGTATCCGACCCTCACACCGGAGACGTTAAAAGCCAGCACGAGACCCGTCATGGGGACAACGTAGTGGGCCAGTACTCTCTGCT
>DWGJ01005096.1:0-10778 GCA_018246895.1 Aspitha aspitha aspitha
GTGCTGTGATGTACCTAGATTTAGTAACTTAAGAAATAAAACAAAATATCATTACAAAACTCGTTTGAAATACAACACATACTTGCTAAATATGTATATGTTCTTCTGATTATTCGTTGCTTCTGCTAGCTTGTATTGTTCTTTTATAAAAGACGTCATTACATTTAAAAAAGTTCGTTGAAATTTTTCTTCCAAGTCACCTGCACAGTTGCTATTAAAAAGTAAAATGCAACCTTTGTAGCGCATAATATCCTTAGTTATATTGGAAGATAGTATTATACAAATTTAGTCATAAAATCCAAAACTACGTAGCAACTTTGTGTACAAAATTTATCCAGCATAAGGCGTAATGCTCTGCGCCGTAAAACTCAAAATTCCAAAGTAACTCCGCCATAAAGCTAGTATCGGCACAGAAGCAACTTTCGCGAGGTTCGATCGTAAATTTTATCCTTTTTAAAATATCTTTCAGTTTAGCGTGTTTTATAGAAATTTTACTGGTTTCCTAAGAGAGGCCTTTTGGATCGAAAATGAGCGAATAAATAAATTGAGGGTAGGTACTCGACGACCACTAAAATTACGTTATTGTATCAGCAGGTAAATATATTGTGTTATTGTTTGTGTTATTGCAGGTTTCGTCAACTCATCGTCTTTTGGAATGCCTTTGTTGCGTGTAAAACTCTAATTGGTACCACTCCACCTGTTCTGGATCTTTTGAATCCAGTACAAAACAAGAGTCGGCTTGTTCTGCGCTAATCAAGTTCACAATACCTTTTAAAGGCATCTACTATTTCAGTTTTAGCAGTTATTACAAGTCATAACAGACTGTCTGTAAAAATAGCAAAGGTCTCCTCGCCGTAATTTCTCAACATTAATGCGACTTCCACTTTTCCCGTGCGTGTTGTTTCCACGCTGATTGGATTTTGATGAAAAGCTCGATATACCATCCGATTCCCCGTTAACTACGTACATAAAACAGCTGGTTCTATTAGCAGGTGTTTTGAAAGCATCGCTCTGGTGCCTCGAGCACAATTTCCTCATAATATCCGCACCGCATCCGCCCGTGCCCGATATCCGCCCGTCGGAGCGCCGCCGCCGGCGAGCGTCCTGACCGACGCGTTCGATAGGAAACAGTTCCTGGCGCTGATTTCCCTTCTAAAGGGATCGCCGCTTTCTATTTGGGTCATAGTTAATTACATATAGGAAAACATTTCCTCACGTAGATTCCATTTCTAGCATTCCACCGTGTTTACTGGTATTCGTTAGTAAAAATTATAGCTGCATATAGAATAAATTATAACAACAATAGGAATTATCATTAAACGAAAAGTCAATATATTCACATCTCTTTTATCGTATTCTTCTTTGCTCTGGTAATGTTTTACGCAGTTGGCACTTTGATCTTACAGGAAACTCATAATACGCCGAGCGAATGTTAGTTATCTAGACTTAGAACTTGTGGGTTAAGTGAACTAAGTATTAGTTTTGATCGAATGTAATTGCCTTTAATGAGGTTGAAATACTGTAACTAAATTGAAACAATTCCTGATGTGGTACTAGAGATAACAAATCCTGGATGACAGGAAAGAACCGTGCCTTGTGTTCTTGATTGAATAATATTTATCGTGACGTGTCAGCGCCCTTGAAAGTTTTTATGGACGTTAACCTTTATTATAGAGCATAGTGTCATGTTGTGTTCGCTATATATGTTCCATCACTCGCTGCTCTCTTGTGGTATAACCAGTACGCGATACCAGATTCGATTACATTCGCCTTCCATCGAGCCGAGATCTTCCGTTACATTTGAATTTTTTTTCTATCTTCTTTGATGTCCAATATCTTCATCTGTTGAAAAGGTAGAATTTTGAATTTCATGTCCCTCGGGAAAAGGTTGTACCTATGTAATTATAATTTCTTAGATGATTCTTAATATTGTTATTCCATGGGCAAAAATTTTTCAAAATTAAAAAGCATAATTTTTATCATTGATGTGGTACCTACTCGTTTATGAGTTTTATTTGGGCTAAAATTTTGCGAATGACGAGTTTCATGTTTATTTGCGTTTGCGGCCACCTTTTACGACACCCTCGGGAAGAGAGCGATGGTCGTTTTACGGGGTTTTTCATGATCATTAGATGAAAATTACAAACGTCCTCTCTCCGGCAGCCACCCCTACGTGGGGACAAGCGACCTACTTATCATGACCGTTCTCGTGTTTTAATGGATCCGTGAGGAACATCAAATTATTTTTGCGACCGGCGTGCGTGAATGCAGTTGTACATATTTTTTGTATTGTAATCAGTATTGTTATCCAGAGACAAAATCATCTTAGTCCTCAAAGCCAGCAACACGAGCGTGCCGGTTCACAGCTGAACCGTTGTTCTTAGAAACTTCCATTTGAGGTTTCCTTCAATCCTGGCACAGGTCACCTACATAGCCCGTTTAATCAGGCCATGTAATATCTGTTAGTTCATTTAGAACAGACCCTAGTACTCGAAGCTAGGCCTAACTATACAACAGCTGATATGGACTATAGCGACTAAAACATTAAGTGGCTTTCAATGGGATTACTTAACTACTAAGACATTGAACGTTATGTATCAATTAAGCCAAGCAGGGCTTATCATGTCATCGAGTCTTGTCTGGCAGAAGCCGTCGGATTTAGCCTAATATGTGTAATATCCATTTTCGTTTGATAACCCAAAATAATTGTTATATCGGTCAATGTATCGATCAGCTGTGCAACGAGTCCCGGGTTCGATTTTCTGTGGGACAAATATTTGAAAGATGAATTGGAGTACCTGTTTAGAGTGGTTACGTACGTAGTTATCTTTTAGAACGCGTACATATGTAGCTTTTTGGTGTTTGGCTGTAAGTTTAAAATGTGAGGGTTTAACTGAGTATTTTGCATTTGTTTGGATTTTTTTTAGGTTATTTCCATACGTAAGAAACTTAGTTCTTTAAGGGCGCGCTGGGAGCGTACTGCACAACAGTTCCAATATCCCTCCGATATGTTCGTTCAGACCCTAAAGTTTTGAGTCGATCGTTATTGACTTCGTTTCAATTAAAACTAATCGCTACGCTACCGCAGAAACGTTCCATAAAACTTTTCTTATTTATTCAGTTGCGGGGAGGATTGTATTCATTATTATTTCCTAAAACTCCGTCCGAGCAAAACCTAAGATAAAATGTACCTAGTAAGAAAAGCTTAGCGAAACAGAACAGATCTTCCCGCGGGAGAACCCTTACTTAATTAATGGCTGAATTAAAACCTTCGCAAGGGAATCGGAAGTTGTTGTTGAGTTTGAACAGGCTGTTTATTTTGTAAGTGTGATCAGACCCTTGAGGTTGCTGCGGGCCTCAGATGGCAAAAGTTGCGATGGTTATTTTCGTTATTGGTTCATCAACTTACCTTAAATTAAGTATTTTGTTTGTCAAATTGTTGTTTATTTGAGAAGTACAGATTGTTATTCGCAACAAGTGTAGCTATTTTTACTCGTGACATGATATATTTATATATTTTTTCATTTGTACTAAAAGTAAGATGAGATTGTTTTAATTTTTGACGTAGTTACTTTGGTGTCACATTAAAGCTAGATATATTCATATGTTATTCATATAACCAGAATTTATTTCAGGGCACCTAATATGGATGTTCCTATAAATCAAATACCAAGCCCGATGAAGATTTACCTGCCAATATTCCCTCAATATTTATATGTGTTGCTTGATGTGACCTCCTGTGATAACAGTTCGAATGGTATATCTGTACACAAAAAATGTATAAAGAATAAGAGAACAAGTAAGTCGAAACAGGTATAAGCAAAACAAAAAAAGCAATTTAAAACATTAAATTACAAATAGCGTAACAAGATAAAAGTAAGGTGAATTATGTGAGTCGCAGAGGAACAGGGGAAATGAGTTCTATTGTACCGGCTGTATTTGTGGGGCAGTTCAGATAATGATCGGGAGCAACAACACGCTTCTAAACCGGTGACTGGAGCGACTGTTTGATGAGAAAAAAATTATATACTGTTAATTAAATGGACGTTGTCTTGAAAACATCAAAATTACTGCTAGCGTTTGCTTGATCCAGAAGATACGTCAACCTGACTCACCTTATAATCGTTACACTTGGCACACTAAAGGGCAGAATCATGCTTGAAGCGGTAGGTCACTTCGTTGTGTCCTCATTGCAACATGACGGTCGGATAAATGTATGTGATATATGCATCTAAAAATAAACACAGTTTCTGTACATAAGTGTAGAACCGAAATTAAAATGCAATTTATGTGAAGGTTACATTTACATAGTTCTCTTCAAACATACTATTCTCGATTGAAATACGGAAACAAATATAGTAGCTCTATGCCGTCCCCAGCATTGAGAGTTACGAACAGTAAAAATTATGGTTCAGAAGAAATTGGGAAGCAAACTTTATTTCTGAGAAAGACACTTACGTGATAAATAAATTACTCATTAATTAATTTCATATTTGATATCACTATCTTTACGTAATGAATTTGAAATCAATCCGTTTCATGTGCATTTCGTATTCAAAATTAATATTATCCGTAAGAAATAATGTTCTCACAAACAACATTGTGTGTGTGTGTGTGTGTATCTACACTAATTTATTACGTACGGTATTTGTACACAATTACATCACAACGCGATGAAACTGTTTGTATTCCGAAGACAAAGCCGCGTAAGCAAACTGAGGAACTTTTAGTAATTAATGCGCGGAATACGGCCCATTATGACGATTAAATTAATTCGGTTATCAAACTCTTGGAACTGTTAGCGTCGCCGCACCGCCGATTTGGGATGCGTAGTGGGTATATTAAATTGAATACCGAAACGGTGTATAGATTATTTATTTAAAATTAAACAGTATAGCATTTTAAGCTTATTATAGTTTCAATCTAGAGGTTTTTTTCTACGAGTACACAGCATGATATGTATGCGTTGAACCAGACGATCATCATTACGAGCCCTAACGCGCTCGGAGCTCGTTCAGTTGAGTGACGCAGGATGACGACAGTCGTTACGATCGCCGCGGAACACGCTTCTAATGAAAAGTAAATAGCGTGTACCGCGCTGACAAAAGGTCCCGATACGCAACATTAACAAACATCTTTGACACTTCTTAGAAGAGCTATCGCCGTAATATGCTGTCGGTGCGCGATTTGTTTCAACCGTTTTATTGTACCACTGCTGATCACGAGTTTCCGAATCATGTGAAAAATTCACGCACATTTCTTCACGGCCATAGCGAGTGACATTCATAAGACCTGATTAGGATGATGATCTATTTGCAAATTAATAGAAGTTTATAAGGACTTCAATAAAATGTTCAAATTTGTACTTGTAAAGATCTCCATCATTGAGTCTTCTTTCTCTTACAAGTGCCGGTATATTTTAACGATAACACAAGTTCTTACCTTCCCGTTTGTCTTGTTATTTCGAACAATCTTTGAGAACTGCGAAGCTTGCTTTAATGATATTTTAATATACATTATTACTAACTTTTCCTTGTTCCTGGGTTAATGAAAATAATTTATTTGAGAATATACTTTGTAGGATTGTTATCTTTAATACAAAAATAGATTTATTATTATGACACTTAATGTACAATCGTCGTTTGGATTCCATACCAGGATTTTGTATGACAGTGTTTTCAATTATGAGTATCTTCGATACCTACATGAGTCTTGTTACTCGTCTATTTCCATACAGAACAAACATGTTTAAGTCTCACTTGTATACAATATTGTTAGAAAAGGAAATATAAATTCTCTGTCAGATGGAGGTTGTCGTATTGTTGACATCTTTCCAATTTTCTTCTTAATATTGACGTTATTATTCGTATTTGTGATTATTTGAGCCATTGCATCTAAACAACTCTTCCGTTTGTGCTTTTTAGTTTTTTATTCCTAATAATCTAACTAGATATATGTATCAAGTTAAGATAATATTGACAAAGATCGTGAATGTATCTCCAGTTGGTTGCTCAAAAGCCATCAACAAGTGTCCTTAGCTTATGTTAGTTAGCTTCTCAATTGTTGTTGGAACTTGTGGATTTTCGGATTTGCCGGAACACGGCTTTCGTAATTTGTTTTCAATAAATTCTTTTTACACAGTTTAAGAGTCTTTATATTAAAATGTTATGAATATTAAATAAGTGTATTACAATATTGTACATTTAACTTACTATTTCTAATGAAGAATGAAGAAAACTCGAGGCAGCCTCTATATCTTAGAATTCTCCATAATATCTTGTAAGAGTTGTCTAGTCATAAAATGGTTCTTGGCTAGCAAGCTAAACCCTACCCTTTATTAGGCCCTAAGCCTGCTCAGAGAGTGAGGAAGCTAAGGGCCTAGTAAAATTATGATTGAAAAAGTAGATAAAATGCATATTACGTACCATTACAGTGTGTTTAGTAATTATTTTATTATAACAGCGACAATTTGATTAATCTATCCGGTAATGCAAGTTTTGGTCGAAATTTGACATTGATTATTTGTACGCAAAGACATAAAAACAATGTAAAAATACACAAAATATAAACGCGTATGTCCAAGTATACACAGGGAACTAGGCCGGCAAGTTCCATCAATAACACCAGCTCTCATCAATGGAGTACGTAGTTAACGTTTCGCCCTTAATGACGTTTCCGTGTCCAATCCAACCAAGAGTAAGGGGTTGAATGGACGGCAACAGGTTATGTGCCTATTCATCACATTGATATCTGGCCCACACAAATTCACTGAAGCCCGTTGTAGCTGTCGCGCAGTAATTTCATAGCTTATGGGTAGCACGACCGGCCAGCCTTTGTACGCTGCGCTGACTGAATAACAGATGACTTACATTGTACTTTAAAATATTGAATTCTCTTACTGAAGTAAGCAGTCAGTCATATTATGTTACAAATCTGTAGATATGCACATTATTATACCAATTTTGATCTTCTTTAAACGCTTGCCGTATCTAAGGATTAAAAGAATAAATTTTAATTGAGATTCAACAATTACTGTAATCCAAATAGTTCGACATATGTTTTTTTAACAATTAGTACCAAATTGTTCAAGTTATGAAATGGATACTATTATATACTTGTATGTATTGTTACACTCATATTTCATTAGTTGTTAATTTGGTATTCTTATATAACGCTTTGTTTCATTCACCGATAAATAATTCCAATGTTTCTTGCAACTCTAGAACAGCGTTCGGGACAATTAAATACTTCTTAATCTTCGATGTATTTTTTTAAACGTAAATTCAGGTAAACATGTAAAAAATGCAGCGTGATCAACTTTTTACGTCTGCAATCCCAACCCTTACAATGTTATTCACAACAACAACGAGTGAATACGATTTGAATATTTAATATCTTAATCTTAATCTGTTACTTTCTTCGATAATATTGTCTGTTTCGTTCATTTGAATAAATTTGCTTCTCGATCCTCGCTCAAGACAACACTCTCTTATTCAAATCACCCTTATAATGTTTACGAAAGCTCGACATCTACAGTTAAACATTTCAATAAGTTATTTAATTAACTCTATTTTGTATATTCACAACGCGGTACTGGTATACAGTGGATTCCATTTTGTTTTTCGCAATTGAAATCCAATCACGTGAAGGCATATTGCGTCCTGGTTTAAAATGTCATAAAACTGTAGCGCCCGCCTCATGTTATATGCAAATGTGTTCGCGGATTCAATATTATTATTTGGTTACATGACCATTTATACAAAACGTGTTACTGGACGTAAAATAAACATAAATAAACACGGCAATAAGTTCTTTGCACGTAATCGGTTATATGTATAAACGATGTCCTGCAAGATTCACCTTTCAGTCGCCTCTTATGAAATGCAAGATACCTTATTTGTATTCTGCTTCCGAGCAACAGCAAAATATCTATGAGTCTAAACGTTCCCGGCTTATCTTTATTAATCTAAGTGTACTACATCGTTGCTTACACCACATGAATAAATCGAAATATTTTTGTTGCACGGATCCTGGTCACGAAATATCACTACTAAAACTTAGTATAACAGCTTACTAACATACTTCACGCTATCAAAAAACAACCGCTGCCCGAAGTGAACTTATTCGCATGAACAGCTTAAAACAGTTTACGGTACAGCCTTACTGACTATAAATTCAGGCTCTTAAAGAAAATTACAAAATGAGTCCCGCGAAAAGTTATAGCGGCGTAACATGCATATTATTCTAGAGGCTCGCCTAACTGTTTCTGAGAACTTTTGCTGGTTAAGCGTGTTAACACTTTAGCAAAATATAGATATCAGTGTAAATATTTGAAAGATGTATGCAGGTACAAGTAATCTAAAACAGCTACATGCAGAAGCTAGTAACATGGGTGTTAGATCTTATATGTTTTGTCATTAACAATAATGTATCATTAATTTGTGACATATTAAATTGTTTAGTCTTTTAATAAGTGTTAAAGAACTGTCCTGCTGGATTACTCACAATCGGAAAGGAGGCATTTCGCTTGCACTCGCTCCGTATTGAACACTTCGTAATACAAAACCCAGTGATTACATCGTGAAGTGGTATTATTCATGGGAACAACGCCGGTCGGTGTTCGGGCAGTTCACGGCGCCGCCTTCCAGTCTATAAATTCGGCTTTTTAAAGCAAATTACTCCGTAACTGGCGATATTTTGTAGCGGCGGTACCTGAACATTTTCGTCTATAAAAAAAAATCACTCCTATGAATCTCCGCGAGGTAGAAATTATCTACACCGGTCTTTTATCGGCCCATTCCACTCAAACGGCTGATTTATATAACTCCCCGCAGCCGCTTTTAACTAAATTAATCGAATGAGCTTTCGGTATGTTTCTCTTTTGGACAGAATGTTTTAAAGTATCAAAGAGATTTTGTAAAATGCAGATTAAATTGCCCTGATTTATTATTGGTTCCAATACATAAAAGTAGGTACATACCAGAACCAGTCTCCTCGTAGATCTCGGAGTTCGTATTTCAATCAAATCTAAATCGCATAAAGGCGGCAGACTAAGACCTTTAATGGTTAAGCCTATACGACGGTTTTGTTGAAATCAGGAAAACCTTTTACGAGTATATCATCTAGCTACATAAAAAAAACGTGACTAATAGTTTAAGCCTTGAAAGTGCAGCTTGGATATTAGACGGGGCATATCGACCTACCGAGCTTATAGGCCTGAAGCTTTGATCCGCTACTGTACATGAAATAACCTAAAAAAACTAAAACATCTGTTATAGTGCGGATTTCAATCAACTCTGTCAAAGGTGCTGCCGGCGGTTTAAACATGCCGTGGCGATATATAACGCCTTAAAATCCCCGTATTCCGTTACTGCTGGAAATATCTGGAAAAATCCGAGCTGTGACGGACGAAATATTCCAGTGACGATCTGAATATGCAGAGGTTTTATGCGCGTCAAAGGGTAATGGTGGAATGTATTCAAATATTTTCGGATATATTTGGTAAGAAATAGCGAACGCGACTCGCTAGAAATCAAGGTAGTGCACAAGCCACGTAAAACATGTGATACAATTTTTGCACAAAGTAATCTCAAAATACAAAGGTATTTTACAACAACTGTGAGTTGATTCTATGCCGCTACTCTTGGAGATTAAAGATCCCAGTGACAAGACAAAGTTATACAATCCAATATATACAACGGTAAAATTACATGTAAAAGTAATAATTTATATAAATAAGAAAAGATTTTTAAG
This sequence comes from Aspitha aspitha aspitha, assembly GCA_018246895.1. Taxonomy (NCBI): domain Eukaryota; kingdom Metazoa; phylum Arthropoda; class Insecta; order Lepidoptera; family Hesperiidae; genus Aspitha; species Aspitha aspitha. Next base: position 9,754 of record DWGJ01005096.1, read on the forward strand.
GGTATTATTGCTAATGGCAGGTAAAACATCTAATATTCTTTATTCTGTATGCTGTATTTTATAACTTACTTCTAGAATCAAACGGATCTCACGATATTGGAAACAATTATCATTGAGGGTGCCTACTAACAGTAACAGTAACAATAAACCGTTAGTAGTAGTGGGCAACCGCACCTTCGATACGATTTAGATAAGGTTGAGGTTTATCATATAAAAACGGTATTCGATTAGCAACATACCGCTTACACACAAAAAATAAATCATCCTTTAAATTTACGTAGTTATTTCCGCTAAAACAAAATTAACCGGACCAGAAGCTGATTATTATTTCAATTCACAAGTGAAATAGCTCCAAAAAAATGTAGCTTCCCCGTAGCATTTGAAACTTTAAAACTGAAACGTGAGGAGTAAATCGTTTAAAAGAACACGGGCCGACTAATGGTGTTAGTGGCGCTGCGCTGCTGAGACAGTTCATTAAATTAGCTCCCGACACGTGGTGCAGTGTAGCGTGTGTTCCGCCGCATGCTCCCCCGCCAGCCCTCGTATGCAGCTGATGTTCGTTTCCAGGTGGACCGGCGGGTGTAATAACAAATTACGGTACCGCAATGTAATGTTGCCGGCCGAGCGTTTCGGGGCAATATTTTAACTTTCCGTGTACGTACCGCTGAAAAGCAATTTAGTAGCTTATCGAGAAATACAGTTAATACGATCCATTAGGCTGTGTTGGATTTGAAAAAATGAAAAATAGCAGTAAAAAGCAGACATCACTGTTATTTAGTTCTTAGGTTCATAGGTATTAGATTAAGCTTTCAAAATCACATGCATGCGTGATTTCATTCATTTGATTTTTACTTCATTTTATGATAAGCAGTTTTCAAGTAACATTAGATTTTTAATCACTATAATTACGTAAAATAAATAAATAACTTGAAGACATTTCCAACAATACAAAAAGAATTTTAACACGCGGCGTGTAAAGCTCAAACTGACATGAAAGTTTTACTACAGGAAATATATCATAATAA
>DWGJ01005097.1:0-10778 GCA_018246895.1 Aspitha aspitha aspitha
TCTGGTTGTCAATGTCAAACAAAAAGTCCTAAGAAATGTCAAAGAATTATTTTTTATTATGGTCGAATTTCGACCAGTAGGCGACCACTAGTAACAATTATTCTGTGATGTTAATATCAGATGAGATAGATACTGTAAAAAATACTGTTTTGATTTCCATGCAATAACAAGAATCAATGCAAAAAATCAAATTGACTAACAGAAAAACACGGCAACCGTTTTATACATTTTTTATCTGTGCAAAATTCGTATTAGCCACAAAGTTAATTCCGATTATAAAAGTTACTTAACTAAATAAACTGGTGATTCTTCAAGGCTTTGTGCTTAATTTTTTTAAACCTCCGATAATTGTAATATCGAGAGCATCAGGCTTAGTATTTGTGTCTGTTAAAAACTATATAAATATAAGAGCGATTTTATTGTATACAGTTTGTGCGTCTGCTGTGTGACAGGTGGCTATTCAGTCAACTCCGAACTGTGCCACAGTGTAAAACATTTCACTTCCCGTATGGTAACGTTTTGCAAAACTCCTGCGCGGCGCGCTACGAAACTTTTTTGTCTGTGACAAAAACCCGTCACATTTTGATATTTCAGTGGCGTGCGTGTCCGTTGGGGTAGCAGAACACAATACCTGTCACATAAATACACATGATTGATTGGCCCGCACCCGACTAATGCTTATAGGAAGCAATAAACAGCTGGCGATTCTGTCAGAAATTTGCTTTTTAATTTCAAGTGCTCTGATAGATTGTTTTAGGTCGCTGATAGAAATAAACAGGCCATTCTGTCTTTTAACGTAAGCCCGTGTTTGACCGAATTGTATTTGTGTGTATTAGATCGAACCGTTCGATGTTACATTGTATGTTAGATGTTCTTATTGGGAAAGGTCTCGTTTATCTTATCGGAATGCCGCCCACGCTCTCTTTCCGCGGCTTTTATATTGTTATTTGAAGTGACTGTATTGTACCGGCGAGTCGTAAAAATAAATAAACAGAACATTATTTTCCTTTGTCAGGAGAGGAAATCTGTTCGTGATACACGTAAATCCGTCCTCGTCCCCTGTCTGTCTGTGTCGTTGAAAGGACTCGTCCCGTCGTTTTGTTACGCGCCGTCGACGCCGTCAACCCCGCACGGGTAATCTTCAGTAAGCCGAATACTTTCATCTTGCGCTCGGTGCGCGCAAACTTTAGAAACGTACTCGATCCGAGCTATTAAAATATCCCTCGATGAGATATCGCCGCGATTGGCCATCGAGGATTCTACACCTATCATCGGTGTCACTACAGTGACTCAGCTATGCGGAGTAGCTCCGGTCTGTCGGGCGGCTGTCATCGGAACGATCGCCCGTCATTGCACGTCCACCTCGCGCATAGCACGCACGCTTGCATTACGCAGCGCGCCACCCCTCGAAGCGGAATACGTATAGCCGTCTCCCTCTTGCGCTCCGATTCGCCCGCTCGTACGGACGGCCGTCTCGCTCGGACGGGCAGTGTGCGGGGAGGGGGCGCTGCAGGCGGGTCGTAAATCACGCGGCGTCTCATTCCACGCGGGACCGCCGCCGCCGCCGCAGGCACCGCGCACTTCCCTCTCGACCGCCGGCTACGCGGCGCGTCTTTCGCGACGTGTTTACAATCTGAACTGCTCTTGGGAAGTCAGTTGTTGTCTATTGTAATAGTGATTTTTGCTTACAAAAGTGTTGTTTAATGGATCCGAGAACTTTTCGTCACGAATCGTTGGAGATACTTTGATAAGATTGCGTCCAGAATGATCGTCGAACCGGACCACGTGAGGTAGGATTTTTATTTACACAAGTGTTCCATTGTTTTCCAGTAGTCTATCACGATTCCTATGTTGCCTTGTACCACGACATGTTCAATCTGTATTTGTTGTATAGTTTGTTACACTTAGATACTTTGTTATTGACAGTTCAAATGTTGTGTGAAAAGTTTAGAACTAAAGTTTTCTAAGCCTCCAACTTTTTTTTTGTTCTGCATGTATAAACTATTATGGCATTTGATTTAATTCCAATAATAAGTCATTGAATTTCCCGCAATCGTCATTAATTTATTCATCGCTAATAAATTGACAACATCTGCCGGCCAAAAATATATTTGGAATATTGGCATTTCGCGCTAAGTGGAGTGAATTTATTTATTTTGTTATACTCACTCATGAATATCGGGGCCTATTTCGCCTTGTACAACTCTGTGATTTTTTTGTTTCTTCTGAAGTTTTAATTTCGTTACGTTTAGTTGTTGAGATTTGAATTGAGTTGTGATTATTTTCTTTTATTTATATTCCGTGTATCGTTATAATGGATGTCGATTTTATTGTCTCATAAATATCGATGATAAGTGTCTTCCTCCATTGTTACCAATAAACGTTTATCAAAGCTATCTTGATTATTCCAACGTGGGACTGTCCAGGCGGCGTTGTTTTATTATTCATACCTTCATCTCATTATTATTGTCAAACATAAATTTTATAAGAGTCTACCTATTGTATTATTCACAGGGTTGTTAATATTATTTTTCCGAATTTCTCAATTCTTATGGTATTTTTATTTTCATTTACTTCTGTGTATTGGGCGTAGCTGCTTTGACATAGCTGCTCTTTTTCCAAAGTTAATAAATTTCGCTATCTATCTGAGAACACACAAAAAACTATTTTATTGTGTTTTTTCCGTAAGTTATTTAAATAAACTATACTTCATACATACTTGCGTATATAATCCATATAGTACATTGATGTATGGATATGTATAAATACTTATGTTTCTTACTAGTTAACAGATTTCTTGTCTGTTAATGTATTTTAATGTAAATAGGCACCTATATATAATTTTCCCGTCGTTCTTAAATGTATAAATCGACCAAATGACTCCATTAATTATTCACAAAACGTCGAACTTAATTGATAAAAAAGTGTAGTAGAAGTTTGTTTACGATTGAAATATTTAAATGATCCGAACTGGTTGACGTCGTAAAAGGGTAATTTATTTGATTATGTTGATGTCTAACGTTGACATTTCTTTGTCCGCAGGGAGAGTCCGAGATGTCTCTCGAGGGAGTCGTCGGGTGCCCCACGGTGTCCCTCCAACGATTCTGTATACTCGGGCCGGAGCGCCCCAGGGCTTCCGCTGCCGGCAGCCTTGTCAGCGGCCCTGCCAGCTGCGCTCCCTGCCGCCTTACTTCCTCCACATTCTGCGGCAGTCGCTGCATACCTAGGTGCTGCGGCCGCGGCCGCGCAGCAACGCCTTCTGATGTCCTGTCACGATGATATGACAGAATCTGAACGAGCCGACGCCGTTCTAGACTTCAGCACGAAGCGAAGCGAATCTCCAAACGACGACGAGGATTTAGACGATGCCGTTAATCTCAGCAAGAATGAAAACGGGCCCTTAGATTTATCAGTCGGAACCAGAAAGAGAGGTCCAGAAGATTCACCGTCTCCCGTCCCAACGAGAAAAAGTTCTAGGCCGGCCGATTTCAAACCATCTTCTTCACCTTGGACAACGCCAGTAGCGCCACATTTACCGTTTTTTGCGGGCGTCGTAGCCAACCTTTCGCCAAAAGGCAACATTCCTGCCGAATGGAACGGGAAGTTGAAGCATGGTGCTCCGACACCGAGTGATGCAACAAAAGCTCTTGAGAAAATGAGCGAATTGAGTAGACTAGGAGGCGAGGAACTGTTCAGATCTGTACAAAGCGCTGCCTTAGGCGCGGGGTTGACTCCTAACGCGGCTGCCCGTCACTCGGCCTGGCAGTCTCATTGGCTCAACAAAGGTGCTGATCAGACTAAAGACGTATTAAAATGTGTGTGGTGTAAAAAGAGCTTCAATTCACTCGCTGATCTTACAGTTCACATGAAGGAAGCCAAGCACTGTGGCGTCAATGTTCCAGTACCTTCTGCAACCGGTGCCTCCATACCATCATCTCTTCAGCCCCCTTCGAGTTCACCATCAACACCATCACATAATTCGTCATCTTCTAGCGGTTCTTCTAAACCTAATCATAGCGATCTCAATATGCTTATAAAAGAAAACATGCCTATTCCTAGGAAATTAGTACGCGGTCAAGACGTGTGGTTAGGTAAGGGTGCAGAGCAGACTAGACAAATTTTGAAATGCATGTGGTGTGCGGAAAGCTTCCGTTCACTAGCCGAAATGACTAGTCACATGCAACGTACACAGCACTATACTAACATAATATCGCAGGAACAAATAATTTCGTGGAAATCTTCCGACGAGGCAAAAGGTTCAAATTCTAACGCCCCGGGCGCTAATAATGCAGTCCCACCCAGTACGGGCACGAGTAGTCATGTTAGCGCGGTACTCACTTGTAAAGTATGCGATCAAGCATTTAGTTCCTTGAAAGAATTAAGTAATCACATGGTTAAGAATTCACATTACAAAGAACATATTATGCGGTCCATTACGGAAAGCGGTGGTCGGAGGCGTCAGACTCGCGAAAAACGAAAGAAGTCTTTGCCTGTTAGGAAATTACTCGAATTAGAAAGAGCGCAGCACGAGTTCAAAAACGGTGAAGGCAACGGCGTTCCTATGGGTAAACCGATTAGGGATTTCAGCGCAGGCAGCAGAATTACGTGCGAAAAATGCGGTGATAAAATAGAGACAGCTGTTTTCGTCGAGCATATAAGACAGTGTATAGGGGCGCCTATGTCGAATAGCCAAAGGAATTTTTTAAAGAGCGCGCTCCTTTCCAACAACATCATCCCGCCCGACGTGCCCGGGCATATCACGCCAACCAGCCGCGACGGTCGCAAAAGTATCAATGAGGAGCTCCCTTCGCCAGGGTCCGCTCATCATCGCTCCCCGTCATCCGTGAATGATTCCTCTCCGAGTTCCAAAGACCCTAATTGTAGCAACGAAAAAAGCTCGTCGCCCTCAGTACTCAACGCCATAGAACAATTGATAGAGAAAAGCTTCGATACTCGGTCGCGGCATTCGGTGCCCGGCATGCCCGGTGGAACATCTCACGCTCCAATCGGCTCTAGTATTTTAAAACGTTTAGGCATAGACGAAAGCGTAGACTACACGAAGCCCTTAGTTGATGCTCAAACAATGAGTATGTTACGTAGCTATCACCATCAACAGGGCTACGGACGTCGCGAGCGCAGCGGCAGCGAATCTAGTTCTATGTCGGAGCGCGGCGGTAGTCGAGTCGAGTCGCTCACTCCCGACCGAAAATTAGACGCTTACCATATGACTCCACGCACGACGCCCGACACTCGCGGCTCCCAGACTCCGGCCTCCGAAGACCGCCCAACTGAACTGCGAATAAAGAAGGAGGTCACGGAGGACGACGAGCGCGAAAACGGCGTCGATCTGAGCAGCCAGTCCATTCGCGTTAAGACTGAAATCGACGACGACGATGAGCCTAGGCCCGGTAGTTCGGCCGAGGAAGATGTCAAACCCACTGTACCCAAACGTGAAAGCGAGGGACCCAGTCCCGCTGCTAGCCCCCGTAGTCCTGCCAGCGATCGTTCTGCCCCAACTCCGGGTGCGGAGCGAAAGCCTGCTTCTAGTTTAGGCGCTTTATCTTCAATGTTTGACAACTTAACCGGCGGGGGGTCGTCGAACGAGCCGAGCTCTTCCCGTCGTAGTGGTAGTCACCCGTTAGCCGCTCTGCAAAAATTGTGCGATAAAGCCGAGACTAATCCGACCCGCGCTCCTGCGCCTGCGCCTTCGCCCGCTGGGCCTCCGAGCATTCTTACATTCAGTTGGGCTTGCAACGATGCGGTAGTCACCGATTCGATTATGAAATGCGCCTTATGTGATACTCCATTTATATCTAAAGGTGCTTACCGACATCACTTGTCAAAGATGCACTTCGTGAAGGACGGCGCCTTGCCGGAGCCCGTGCCCGTGAAGGCGCCGCCCGCCGCTGGGTCTCCCGGCACTCACAAGAGCGGCGGGTCGAACGCGGCATCTCCGCAGGACCCGCGCAGCCCCTCCCAGTCGTTCGAAGAAAGTCCACACTCTAAGTTTCTCAAGTATACGGAACTCGCGAAGCAGCTGTCCAGCAAATACGTGTAGACAGTCAGGGTCGGCCGGGCCATCAGTTGTGATGATACCATATCTTGCTACGTTGAACCTATGTAGGTTAGGTCGCGCTGCGACGGTAAGTATTTCGAAACTCTTTGCCAATTTAATTATTTAGGTAATCGTTAGAGTTCACCGCATAGTTCGGTTAGTGTAATTAACGTCTAGCGACATAAGTATACGCCAAACGTCTTACGTTCGTTGATGTAAGAGAATATTTTCAAAATATTGCCTTTAGAGAGGACGGTCGGCGGTTGCGCGGCCGGCGCTTATCTTCCACACTACGTTGTAATTCCATTTCGATAATTGTAAATATAAGTCACATTAAGTCTTAAAGTTCGATTCGATCTCTTGTAAATGTATATTTTTTGCTAATAAAATCTAAATAATAAATTACGTTCGCGTTTGATTGTCGCCGGGCCCTCGCCCGCGTCAGCGGCTTTCGCAGTATTTTAAAAATTCGTTGCAATATCATTTTCTTTCGTGTTACTTAATTTTTTCTATGTAAATGAGAGTTAGGTTAACGTCTTAGTTATTCTATGTATATTTTGAGGTATTTTTGTTCGGTGTAGTTTTGATATCCGTCGAAGCCTGCAATCTCAGAGATCCAATCTCATTCGTTCAGTTGGTGTACATATGACGCAGTTGGACATGGAATGCAATATTATTACAATCTCCTTAGTGTAAATTTCGCTCTAGGTACGCTCCTTGCGGGGTTGCTATTTATTATTTAGTGTTAAGAACGTAATGTTAGGCGACTCTACTGTGAACCTTGTATACCAATGTACCAGCGCATTAAGGTCGGAATCGACCGATTATTGTATTTAAAAAAAGTGATAATTATACAAATTTTTCTTTGAAAGGAGGACAACATTCGTATACGTTTAGGGCATTCTGTAATGAAAGATATCTTCCAATTGTAACTGCAGATATACGAGATGTATATACGGTACTCGAGTGTAAAAACTCTTTTATATTTAATAAAAAAATATTGTAAACTGTGTAATGTAAGTTCGAGACGATATCAGGACGTAACAGCACTTGGGAATGTAAGGCGTTCGAAGAGTACAACAGCACTGCTGACAACCAGCGCTGACAACTGAGCTGAACTGTCATTTCAGCGCTGTGAACGAGCGTTCGATCTTTTTACATCGTCGTCAGCAGTATTGTTTACTCTATAAACGCATATGAAATTCGGAGCACAATTGCTGAAGCATTGTATTTATATATGCGTATGCAGTGTTTTTTGGAAAAAAAATTGAATTTTTCTTGGCTAGTATTCGTATATTTTGGGAGAATTCTGTACATAGTGTACCGTTACGTGATTTCTGCAATTGTCTTCCGAATGATCGTATTAATAATGGAAAATGGTGAAATTTTAAAATCGATAAACTATCATTTTAACGATAATATTGCAACATACGGACAAATTATGTATACGCTGGCTCTCATGAGAGCTTTTTGCTCATTCTATAATTAAAGAAAAAACGTGTTGAAATATTGATTTTACCAAATTTAATAATCTTATTTAATATTTTATGTTGTATTTCAAAATGCAATTAAAAGCTCAAAGAAATATATATGTTAAAAATACATTAACGAGGCATTTTATTTATTGGAACCTTAATTTATCCTAGAGCACCTCTAATACACAGGCTGTCACACACACTAATAAGGAATTTTTAAAAAAATTACTTGTACTGTCGAAGTGACAATTATACATAAGACACAAACTGTTCTAAAATTTACGTAAAAATACTTTTAAGGCTGTGTTTAAACTCTCAGTTAATGTTAGAATACAGATAACTGTGGAGATTTAAACAGTTCTAGAATGGATAAATTTGAATTTTTTAAACTATTTTACTGCAATGTAAACCACATAAAATTAATTAATACCCAACACAAGTATATCAAACATTAATTAATTAATTACACGCATACATTGTACATGGAATCATTTATAAATGTAATTAGTGTAACAAACCAATTATTTTTCAATTTATTATTGGACCTTTGACAACGTTATAAAAACCATTTCGTGTACAATCCGAGAAAATCAACATCCATTATCCTTTCGTGAAAAATCACCACCCACGTTACAGATCAAATTATAATCAACACATCTATTATTTAGCCACCGCCTTAGATTCAAGGGCCCTAAGGGATCACTCAAGGAGACGTCTTAACTCGAAGAAACCTCACCTTAATCACTCTAACGACATCCATTCATCGCTCGCAGCGGATACTCTTTTACCGAGAATACACAATTTTATCGTACATTGCGCGGTTAGTGTCAGATTATCAAAGCTACAAACAACTAAACCAACCATGTACAGAAAAGTAACATTTAATTCATTTAGTTTAAGCTCAGTACGATGCTCCAAATATTTAGGTATACATTGCGCAATGAATACAGTCCAAATATTTGTATAAAGAACAAAAGCAGCGATGGTTCTTTAAGATGTAAGTTGAGGCAATGGACACAAAGTTTTGAGTTGATGGTACAAGTGTTGTTAATACACGTGAGTATTTTCGTCATGTATTTTGAAAAAAAGGACTAAACATATCTGTGCAGCTCCCTTAGTAACAGCCAGCCACACCATTTTTTAAAATCCTGTCAACGATCCTTGAAAAACTTTCCACAAACATTTTATTGTAAGTTAGCTCATGTATTCAGGTATGAGTCAAGTGAAGATAATGTTTTAAATGAATTACATTTAACTTCAGAAATTCGAAACTGATTCATTGTCACAGTTATTAATATTTTACTCATTCTACAATTGTACTTACTTAATATTCGTTTCTTATGTCAAACAATTTGAAGGCACACAGATCATCAATGATTGTCTTTGATTTATTTTTAATTTATACACTATCATTATTGTTTGCACAATTGTCATAAAAAAATGTATGTTATAAAATGATACAACGATTATTACAGTATACGAATAGTAGTCCCGTGTGTTCGCACGTCCCCTTTCATACCTGACCTCGGTTGACTACTCATAATAATGGGAGCTAATTTTAATGATATCTTGTAGTCAAAAAAATAACGCAAATAATGTAGAATCATTTTCAAATTTCCTTTATTCAATAGTATCATATACTATTACTTTTAGATCGCATCCCCTACTATCCCTCATTAACTATGAATATGTAATTTGGTAGTTATGTGTACTTATGTTATCTATCAGTAATTGTTGCCTTCAAAACTATGCGCCTCTTGCAGAAGTAAGTCTGGGTTAGCGGGTTTACTAAACTTTCCAAAAAACACAATTTCAAAATTATCCTTGTATGCGCAATATAGTTGCCATGTAAGATTTCTCGATCTTCGATATGATCAGGAAAAGTAATTGCTGTGTTGTAATGCGTTTTATTTTGTTATTATTTAAAAGAATAAGCTACATATATATAACACGTCCTTATTCCGTTATTGGTAGTAATTGGGACGAATCTACTAATGTGTAACAATTGATTTGCAACTGATCAGTTGAAGATCATAAAGATCTAAAGTTTTAGCATTTACATAGAAAAAACGTATGGATATAAAAACATTAGCACTAAGGAGTATTAGAGGGTATTATTTTTCAGTTTATTCAGAATCTATCCAGTGCTGTTCAGGTGTTAGTCTGAAACGTACTCAATCAATAACCCTTCAGTGTGAACAATGGAAGCGTGACCCCTCGTCGAGTAATAGCCAGATTTGGTCCCACAATAAATGATTTACTCTGAAGCGGCAATGAGCGGATTGATAGGCCTCCCTGGCCCCGCATTTGTCTTGGGGGTTAAGCCGGACAGATGTTCTTGGTAAGTGGGGTAGGCAGTTTCTTTAAGAGGTAAGCTACAGTAATGGGGTACTTGGAAAAATCTAGAATAATTTCCACGGTTATATTTATAGTTTAAAATCGACAATTTAGATAAAATTATTTCGTGGATTTTTAACCCTTCTAATGTTCTGGTCCGCAGCTAATTCAAGTCTCTTTTGCTAATGAGAATTCTTAAGGCCATAGTCTACCACGCTGGCTAAGTTCAACAGACAGTTCAACAGACTTCACACACCGCAGTGAAGATTACGGAGAATTTGGAGAGTTACAGGTTTCACAGTAATAATGTTTAATTGTTATTTTATAACACTTTAAAGTCAAAGATGGGTACAAGATATTAAGGTGACAATAATATTCTAGAACTTTAGCTATAATACTGATTGGTATATTAAAAAAACAAACAGAGTATATAGGTCAGTGTCGGTCACCAGTTTTATTGCTGAAGTCACACATTTTGAAAACATTGCATTCGTTGCTTACAAGTTATCTGTTGACTTTGAGCCAATTATTTTCCTGTTGATTTATGACTGAAGATTGCTGTTTGGGTGTTAACTTTTTAATTTATTAGCTCTGTATTCGATTGAATTCTGGATATTGCAAGGATTTTAAATTTCAATGTAGGTATTATTATGTTATTTTATTAAATTAGGATTTGTTTCTGTGTGATTTCTGGAATGCGGAGGAAGGGAGGAGTGTTTTGTATGTTCAGTATCACATTCACAGTACAAAGGTTTATATATCAATACGTGAAGTGAAAACTTTGGACCTCTTTTTATGAAAATAGTTTATGTGTAGCAGAAGTGCAGAACGCTTATATTTTTCAATAATAATGCTTATAAAGTACATTAAATTAATAAATAAAACATTACACACACTACCATGCATTTGAC
>DWGJ01005098.1:0-10776 GCA_018246895.1 Aspitha aspitha aspitha
GTACCTACGTATGTCGGGGGCAAAACGGAAGCCTTTTACCACGTGTTTAAAAAGTGTGAAAATGGTACTATGTTCCTTTTGAAGACGAGAAGTATCTGTAAAAAGCAATTACGAAATATAATTAAGGGAACAACATTTTAAATGGAGCTACTTGACCGTGTATCTTAACTATCATATTTCACTCTCTGAACGAATGGTTATAGAAATTTGATACGTTTATGTTTTTGTATATGAAACAGTCGTATTTCACTATAATCTATGGCAAAGTTTAATGAAATCTTGAACATTGTTTCCATGAAGTTGTTTTTACTATTTTTCTATAATATCAGAAAAAAATATTAACAAGCAGTTTCGGATGCATTCGTAAGTGGAATACTCGCAAACGGAAGGACTTGTGAGATGTGCAATTTGAGAATAATGTCCGCATGAACCGCTCCGAATAGTTAACACTATCTACTTTTTTTTTGTTTCCTCGGCTTTTCGATATTGATTTTTTGCGGCTAGCTTTGTGTCTAATTGGTGGTACTTTATAAGTATTCTTTAACGCATTTCTCGTATGGCAAAAAGGGACGTGCAATGAAATTGTGGTCTTTTATAAAAAGTCTAGTAACAAAAAAAATTTCATCTCAAAATCGCCTTTCTACTTTAGATTTCTTGCTACAAATTTTTACTTTTTTGCACGTATTAAACAATGCATGCATGCTATTTGCGTAGATACTTTATAATTTTTGAAAGTTTTATAAGAAATAACTTTTAAAATACGTTGCCACTGATAACAAATGTTTATTGCAATACATAGTATTAAAATATTGATATTCAAACCAGTATACCAATTATCCAAATTAATTTACAAATGACTACAAATTAATATACATACAGATAAAGTTGTTGTGAATCGTCGAGTGTCATGAGGTGATTTACACAGCGCCGCTGTGCATCCGCGCCGGTACGGCCACTAAAGTAACCTTACACATTATCATTTCTATCCGTTGGCACTCAATTGATATTTCATATTGTGGAGATAATGTTTACTTAAAGTTTAGAAGTTTTACAGGTTTTCCGTTCACTAACAAATTTTGGTAAATAAACAAAAATAAACAAGAGCGAAAGCGACCTATTAGTGAACTTATCGGCTCTTAGCTACTTTCGTTTCGTAAAACTAGTATAATACAAATAGAATTATTTAATGACTTTCATTAGTATATTGAACATACGAGCATCTATGACATAATTTGCTTAAAACACTAAATAAGTACCACACCACTATCAATAAAACGGACGTTTAATGTTATACCCGTTATGTTGATCGCTACTCGCGTCATAGGGAGTTGGATTTTACCATGTTGGTGTCAGCTAACAAAATTTGAGCTTTTCATTACTTAAATGCAAGCGATATGTTAATGATTTTAATACTTACATTAAAATGAATTTAAGTAATATTAAGGTTAATAATAGGTAATAATAAGGTATAAAGTAATATAAGGTAAATAATAATGTTAAGGTTTCATGCGGTTTGTAATAATGTACGTATGTTATATTCGTTACAGATTTTTGGTGATATTGTTAAGATATTTAGGTTGAGAGAAAAAGGTTCTGTTAAGATTTGAAAATATTAATTTTATGAACGTTTTAATATTTGTCATTTATTAAAATACGTTAATTTTTTTTTAGATTAAAAGTAACTAGAGATGTAATAAGTAACTCTGCTCACTATTTCACGATGGTTGTACATTTGATACGTATTACTTAAGAGAGTAATTATTATTGCGATAACGTAAATGAGCTATAAGACATGTGAGTGAAAATTTTTGATGTATATACATAAAAAAGTTATCATTGCAACTGGCTTTTAATGCCTCTATAAAAAAAGTCTACTTAAGGAGACAGTTGAGGGAAGATCTTAAAAAAGGCGGCGTGAGTACCATAAAAAGGATTACGGGTTGGGAAGGCTTAATGCGCTAGGATTCAATTAGCCGAAATAAGCTTAAATGGACTGTATCCGCTGTTGTGACAGCACACGAATTATCGAAAGCTGGTTAGCTTCCGTCACATTAGAATAAGTGGACCGACACTTGTGAGTGTTAGGAGGGTGACAAAACATTAATGAGAAATTGTTGAGTTTATACAACTATTCTGCTGAAGGACCAAAAGGTAAGCAGCGATATTATACAAATATGCATTGTATCACAATATCAACAATTTGAGTTTAGATAATGTTATATTCATTCATTCTTTACGTTGTTTCATGAAATATAGTAATATTTTTATAGGCTTTACAATATTGTCGTGTAGAATAAATTAAATTATTTTTGTATTTTAAGTAGAGATATGTCACTGAATGTGTCGTATAAAATGTTTCTTGGTAATTGTTTACAGTGTAAATGTTTTTTTCTAATATGTTTGTGAAAAGAAGTTTTGTTTAAAAGCACGTGTTAAACTTGAGAGTCAAGTGTAATTCAGATATCACTATCTTCAAGGCGTTGACGCGTGTCTGTGTACTGAGGTATTCCATGCGGGCTTCTGATACCGACATCATTGAACAATGAAAAAGCTTTACGTCCCAGACATAGGGTATATATTTCAATGTTAGATGATAAGGATGCTTTAGATGCCAGTGACGACTATTTAGAACGTGACCGAAGATACTGCTAGGTACAGTATTTAAAAATAAAATAATTTTGCTTAATTTAACTTTCTCTGAAGTACAAAAGCGTACATTTTATTGGATTTTTGAATTATCTTTTAATATCTTTCGGCCTACCCCGTTAGGGACTTGGCGTGATGGTTTAATAATAATATTCAAAAATAAAGCCCTTCTTATTTGTGCGAACTAATTTAATTGGACCAAATGTAACCACGAATCATAATATATTCTTTGATTACAGGTACTCGTATAAAGTTTAAATATTTAAAACTATTATAGTAAGTTGGAGTAAGATTTAGAAATTTATGATCTGGTTTCAAATATAGAATACTTATACATTTGAATCTAAAAAGCTGAAACCACAGTTAGATATATAAAAATTGTATACGACATCGTACCTATATACCGATTAAATTTCATTGAGACATATATTTTTTTAAGTTAAGAATAAAATGGACGTGACTTCTAAATAAAAATCAAATTTCCCACGAAGTGCGCAAATAGCTTCCGCATCAGGTGCTCCACAATGCACCGAAAGGGTTCGTAAATAATTCTTCAATCCAAAGGGCTCCCATTATTATTATTATTCTGATCGACAATCCCTCTCAAGTGTCAGTCTTTTTTCTGGTATATATAAAACTAATATTGGAAGGCCCCCATCCTCTTCCGCCAGTTTTTTGCTCGTCATTGCTCTTCGTACAATTTTGTAAGAAAAAGTTACATTGTTTGAAATGCTTTTAGTCTCATCACATCACATTAATTATTCTACCTAGCGTTGAAAATATAAATAATATAGAGAAAAGGGATGAATCTGTTTAAGAATTTCTTGATAAATATATCAAAGTATTTACCACCAAAGACGAGAACGATTTTAATTATCTAATTAGATATACGGACATGGTAATGCTCGCATCCTCGTTTAATTCACTTTAATCAATACTCAGCAGACTACAAACAAAGACAGTTTAAATGGATATTGCTGTTAGAGTAGGCTTTTCTTTGAATTCCCTCTGACAAACCTACTTTGTGTCACAAAAAAACTGTCCTGCCTGTGATGAATGGCCTGTATTGATTTAAGAGGGTTGATTTGAATGAAAACAGACACTGATTGTGTATATCTATGTACATTCATCGACAATGACGTTAACTATAGTAAAACCATTAAAGTACTATCGTTTATTACTAGTATCCAATCTGTTAACAGTTAAAGTATGTTATTGATGCAAGTGTTACAAATCACATGAACCGCCAAAAAATTGTATTCAATCGAGACGGAATTAAATATTCGTAAGACAGATCGTTTCAAATTTTGTCAACCTTTTCGAGCTCAAAGGACAGCGCTTGATGCTACCCATTCATTATTTACGATAACCCAAAAAGTAAGTTAAAGGATGTTACGATACACACTTTTTTCGACCTCGATGTAACAATCAATGAGAAGCTGAAGAAATTTATTGCGTTTAATGCGTATGTATTTTATTCATAATATCCCTATTTTATGAGGACAAATCTAACAGCGCACAATGCTATGATTTACATCGAGCGATCTTATTTAACAAAGTGTTAACGTTTACGTCCATAAAATATTTTGATTACTCCTTTAGTGGATTTGAGGGGCTGGTTATGGTTCTATCAATGGTACATATTTTATCCAATCCGCGCTTAAAATTATAAAAAAATAAAATTCTCTTCACCAACCCTTTGCATTCTTGATGTAAATTCTGTTTCGAACATTTATTAGGTAAATACGCACATAAAGGTTAAAAATAAACCACCCCATCCTGCACACTAATTATAACGTCCATTTCCCCTATTAAAATAGTTTAATTATTGGTTGTCTAATTTCAAGCAAAAACGCATCATTAGAAACTATTACAATATATCAAATCATGGTTTGAACTTCAACTCTTTACCACGTCAAGTCAAAAGCATTAATTTTTTTAAAATTTAGATTGCTAGTTCGCTTAATGAAAATTAATTATGAGCATCGCCGCAAGGAATTGTTACAAATGGAATTTTTGACGATAGGCATGATGATCAGAATGGCCATAAAGTTTTATACAAAGGATTCCCTTTAAGCGGAAACTTTTTAAAGCATATCTGTGTTTTCAATTCTCATCTTGCAAATAAAGATCGCACTGATGCGTGGACCGCTGTCAAAAGTTATATTTATTTTCTTTACAAATTCATAGAATCCGTGCGATTTTAGTATCGAGATGTTTGCGGGTTATTCACATTATGCGCGGGCGCACGGGTTGAATGGAGCACAAAGCGCGCAACCCTTTGGCGACACAATGCGCATCACTAATCTAGATCATGTGCGCTATTGTTCGTCATTGTTGGCGAGTTCTCCCCACCCCGCGCCCCGCGCCCCGCGCTGCGGGAAAGGTCCCGCTCCTCCGAGTATCTCACTCAATGTCGATTTATAAGAAATTACTGCACCGCAGGGGCCAGGTAGCCGCTCCCACGGATGTATGCGCACAATGCAAAAACTCTGCTCTCCAAAATTTTAGTTACACGCCAAACAGGAAATGAAAATATTATTTCTTCACTTTCCAATACAGTAGTGTTAGAGGCATTGTTCAGCAATGCACAGAAGTAGACCTATCATTTTAGTTGCTTCTGAATATGATTATTTATTTCTTAGTTGTACTTTCACTGCGATTACAAATTGAGGCAATACGAATGAATTCATGGAAAAGCTCAATCATGTCCCTTGCTTGATTATTAACGCCAATGTAAAAATTTCGTTTACAATTACGTAAAAATATTGGAAGCGGTTTCTTGTGTGTTTACGTGCTTATTACTTTGTGTCCCGGGGCTTGGGCTAACGGTGAGATAACTTACTGCACAAAATTACGAAGTTGAAGATGAATGTTTTATTAGGTAAAGGGAAAAAATAATTGCCTGTTTGTACAAGTGAAATAAGTGTCTTGATTATGATGATCAATTTTAAGTACTTGTGTAAACTGTTTCATGTCAAACGTATCTTTATTTTTGCATCTTTTGTTGTAAAGATTAACAATTTTGCCATAAGTCATTACTTTTTTATATTGTCGCTTAACATGTAAACATGTAAATAATTTTAAGCGAGTGTTCAGTACGCGTTGTTCCAACGAGTAAGTCGGCGTGTGCCCAAGGGACCATTCCGGGTGTCATCCCAGTCTGGGCACAACTTAATTGCAACGTATAATTTTTATGTTTTCCACGTAACTACTGGTTTTAATAACAGTAAATTGCAATAAATGATAAAGCGTTTTATGAAGAACATACCACTTTAATTTCGGATTTTGTTATTTAAATGTATAATTTGAATCCAGCTGCTCCATTATGAATATGGACTGACAGGAATAAAAAACTTAACATTTAGAGGTCCTTTGAACCGATGATGTTATCGTGGAAATGGCTTAACACTTTGTACAATATACAAGCAAGTACCTACGTCAACATAAAAAAGTTTGTATGTATTGTACTAGATATTGTCATTATAGTAATAGCTTTTCATTAATTGTTATCGTTTAGCATTCATTTATTCAAACTATATTTAACTTTCACAAATTTTCATTTTAAATACACGTCACATACTTCTTTCAATTTGGAAATGTCAAGACTTTCCAATTAAGAGTTAACAAAGAAACAAATGCGATTTGGGATGATTTTACATGGTCAATGTGTTTATTTTTTATGTTCTGGCCAAGATATGTCGCATCTTGATGTTGTTCATAGCTTTATATTAAACACAGGGTCAATAGATCCCGTGTTAGATGAAGCTGATATTTATCAGAAGATGTAAGACAAATTGCTTCCACCTAAAGCTGTGTCGTTGAACATTAACCGACGTTCGACTCTTCTCTGATTTATTATTTATCCTGTGACGTTAATTGGGAGCTTGTAACATAACAGAAAACAGAGTTACTCCACTATTGAAGTAATTTGTAACTTGCTCTTTTAGTTATTTTTTGCGAATGTTACGAATATTCATATTTAAAAAATAGACAATCATTGTCTACATGCAGATCTATTTTACATCATTATGTGTTAAGTTTTTACTGGTACACTATGTAAGTTAATCATGTTTTGGTAATAATTTTTTAATGTTCGTTAAATTGAAGTTTGATCTTTGTGAAACTCGAAGGAAAAATAATCATTTTGTACAGCGAATTTCTATCAAGAAGCTTATAGGGGAGAGATCTTTTACATAACAATTAGCGTCAAGTCATATTACGTGTAATAGTTTTTACCTTCTTTTCTGTACCTTCGAGGTTCTACGGAGTCATAACGCACACATATTATTCTTTGGTTCTCAGCTCGGCTCTACATAGCCTAGGGGCAAATCGCTTCCTTTTACTTTACCTTTGTTACGCTTGCCAGGGATTTATTTCTTATTCGCGCGTTGAGTCGCGCTTCCTGGGCGGTTGGCAGTGCCGACGGGAATATTTCGTGACATACGACTTAGTAGATAAACGAACACAATAACTAACATAATATATACAATACTTTGTTATTAACAGTAAAATTTAAATTTCTTTTGTTTAAAATGTAAAATTCGTTTGTTCTTTTCCACTTAAACGAAATCTTTTACAAAACGATTACGCTGATTATTTGTTTTGAATTTACCTTACTTAAGTTCCCTGATTTTGTTTTGTAAGCATTGATTTTTTACGTGAGTATAAATATAAAATTAGCATTTACTTTGTAAGGAGGAGAGGAATGTCGGGTGGCATGACATACCACCTGAGTGCCTGTATAAGCTGAATGGATATCATTTTGCAGCTGGGAGTAATATTGTCAATTTAGTCATTGTTGTAATATATACTGCTTCAATTACTTAAGATTATCTTATATATCGGGAAACTAAACCCGAGAGTAAATGAGTATGTTATAGATCATCATATACAGTTTTAGTCAGTATCAAATATTTTTTTTTGTAATCTTCTATTAAATTTAAAACATATTGAAATATAGTCATAAACATCCGTTTTAACTTGAAAACTTTGTTACTTGTTTTCGTCCGAAATGTTTTGTATTTACGCCACAGTCTTTCTCACAGACATCACAATAATTTTCTTGTTTATTTTATCAAAATACATTTGTATAAGACAATATCGAACTAGTACATCAGCTTACGTTATTAATTAAAATATTTCCTTAACAATGAAATTCCGATACTTAATAACGCACAGTAAAACTCTGGTTTTCATTGAGGCCAAAAACGGTAGAAAGTATGTCTGTACGCTCATTAAAGTACGCATTACCAATACCATGTTTATTTACAATGTAATATATTTGGTGACCGAGTACATATTTACGTCTTTAATTATTTTTAATTGTAAAGAAACACGTTGTAACGCTACAAACACACATTAACTACTGGTTAAATACATGTTTTGTTATTTTAAATCTTTATTGAGCTTGCCCAATATATGTAAACGATTTTTAAACTTTTTTATTTGATTAGCCGGATGTTAGCATCAAATAAGAAAGAGATACATCATGTTTCGAAATGGTATGGCACGAAATATGAATTTCTAATATTCTCCTAATAATATGCAAATCTGCTTTGAATACTAACAAGTGTTTTGAGGCGAAATTAGGTTAGGTCCGAACGATAAATCATGTGAGCGAGATTCGGAGATAGTGACCTTTTAGTAGAAAATACGGTAAAAAATCTAAACGTGGCTTAAACAGTGGCCCTCCGCAACATTGCCGTCGGCTAACATATTTGATTTGAAATTTATTTGTGTCGTCTTCCTTCACTGTAGTTGTTCCAATATTACAAAGGTTTCTTAACTGCAGAGTTTATGCAATAGGTGAATATAAAATAAGCTAAGTATTAATTACAATTATATGTATTACATGTAGGTACGCGGAGTTAGTTTCTATTTATCATATAAAATAATCAACAATTTATGTATTTTGTTAACCTGAACATGAAGAATAAATGAAATGCGAAATGACTATGACAATTAGGTTAAGCAATCTTAGCAGTTGATGAACATCTGTATTGTATCTTAAAAATAACTTAAAGAATGATAGATGTGCAGTAATGAGCTAATTTGTCTCTGTGTTTGTCTACCGAACTGGAGCGCACCAAACCAAACGTAAACGACTTACTTGTGTGCTTTTTCGATACAAACTTGATTTATCTATTGGAAAACCAAAATCTTTCCCTCGAACTCTTTACCCCGACGGTCACATGTTGGTTTTTAAAGAAGATTAATACAACTATCAGATGTTAATACACTTGCATCCGATACGCATATTTACCGTACAAATTATCATACGAAACGTACAACGTACATATTATTGCTGTCTACATACATATGTATATTGGGAACATAATTACCGCTTAAGTGGTATAAATCTCTGGTTGCTTGTGTGATTTATTACCGGGCCTTATGGCATCGCTGCTGTTGCGGACAGTGGTTCCCACGTCGCAATCGTAATTATTTTATTTCATATATATATTTAGTTGAAATAAATATTTAGTTGAAATTTATCAGAATTTGTATGTACAGTTTTTACATTTTCACGTAATAAATTTATCTTCTAGCGAATTCCACATCCTCCTGTCGTCAGTAAAAAATAGAAAGCAAAATAATTTTTACAAAATTTAAAATATTGCGTCTAAGTAATTTTATTTTCATATTTCTAAAATGAGACCTTAGTTAGAGAGAGTTTACTTTATTATACCATATTCATGAAAAGGAAATGGGGACCTACCTAAGTACATGTGTCATTTTTAACTGTTTGGTGAACTTTATTATTAAATTACTTTCTTTCACATACTTGTTATTAACATTACGTCAATGTAATGTATGCATGACGTTACAAGTGAATAAACTAATTAAATGATTATATTCCTCTAAGCTCCATGTCCAAAGATAGTGTTAGGTTATGGAGTGAGCCGTGGGAAATATTAACTTATCATTTTATATTCCTTATCATTAATACTAAAAATATTCACAATGGATTTTCCATGTTTATGAAAATCTTATAATTAAAGCACTTGCCTAATCAACATTTTGTAAAATTATTTAATTCATAAGTAGATTTTGTTGCAGATTATACCATTAAGACTGAAATGAAATTTCTTTTGAACAACTGTGGTTTTCAAAGAATGTTTTAGATTGGATTAAGATATTGTAATAGCATCACAGTTACGTGTACAAATAGTTTTTAACGGTTTCTTTTAAAAAATGTGATTTACTTCAAACAAAAACATAACTGTGAATCAAGGTGGTCTGAAGTTAAAAAAATGTATTCCTTAAGACCATTAATTAAAGGGAGAGCCAATGAATTTTTTGCATAACACATCCCGATCTATAGGAATGCCCTACGGTTATATTTGATAAAGATGTCGAGTCGAGACTGTTATCAAAGGGTAAGTCTCTTTCAAGAATTGGCGCCACGAAGATTAAGATATCTTGCCTTTAATGTGTTAATTAAAAAAATAACTTTTCATTCTTACAGACCTTATCGGCCACTTAAGCAAAGAACGATACCTAGTACATTTTATCACCATTTTTACACATTGGAGTCATTATATGTATTATTTTAAGCCCTTTGATCCTGATGAAATACCAATACAATATGATTCCTCGTAATTACTTTATCTTAATAATATTGTTTGGAAATTTGATTTTGGAATTAGGTTGACATTGAAATGTATACTTGTAATTTTTTTGTACGTGTATACATATTATGTATATTTAAACACATATAGAAATAAATATTGAAGCATCGATAAGCTTTTGTAACTAATGGTAATTTGACTACGAATCTCTCTGTCCAATAATCTCAAATACCATCCACTATCCACATTCCAAATAAATACCAATCTAAATTAGACAAAGACTTTGTGTAGACAACGAAAATACATTAGTCTAGTGACCGCAAAGATAACAAAACCACGATTTTGCACACGGAATCAGTAAAAAATACCAATTTTGAAGTAAACCACTTTATCACTTATCACTAGATGCCCGCCTCGGGTTCGCACGGGTATAAAACAGTATTTCTCCATTTAATGCATGTAGGAGCTTAAAAAATGCAGTAACTTCTCCCATTTTCCCAACATTTCCCTTCACTGCTCTGCTCCTATTGATTGTAGCGTGATGAAAAGTATACTA
>DWGJ01005099.1:0-10776 GCA_018246895.1 Aspitha aspitha aspitha
AACGTCAAGTCTCATTTCTACGGGAAAAGCGTTGTAGACGGCGCTACGGGCGTAATAAGGGTACGATTGAACGATATAACTTCTTTTGACCACGTGGTCATTGGCGTGGGTAGTTAAATGAAAAAACGCAATTTTACTTCTTGCCACGACCAACAACTCTTTAATTATACTCCAGTTGATCATTTCAGCACTTTATAGAACCTTATTAAAAACCGTAACGCGATCTTTCTCACCATGTTTCCATTTACCATCACAGATACATTTAATGGTAAAACATAAAATATAAATTTTATAAATGTAGCTAATACAAAATCCCGGTTACGTTTTAAACGGGTATTCTAAATTTAAAAACTTGACACACCGCAGCCGCAGCCGCAAGCCGCACGCTCAGGCCGCAGCCGCACCAATAGCTGTGCGTCCACGGCTATAAAATAGGCCTCGTCTGTTCAGCATTCATCCTCGTTTACATCCGTTGCGAAATATTGAAAGTTGGAATAACGATTCGCGCAAGCACGAATATGCGGATAACGAAACGATTGAAAACTACGCCACGAAAACTTCATATATATCAATGTAGAAATGCACCCACTCCTTATTTATTCAGAATGTATCTATCTATAGAAGAGCGTAATGTTTAAAAAAACATAATGAAAGAGATCATAATTAAATTTAACCTGTAGTTACACCTGTAAATATAAATATAATGTAATTGTAGTGGTAATTTATACTATTTTCATTTATTACCCATTTTATTAACCGTTATTGTGCAAGAGTATCGATAATTACCAACCGAAAATACACATAATATAATTAGAAAAAAAAATAGGGTTTTCTTGCAATTAGTTGCTTTATGTAGACCAACTATTTGACTCGGAAATGTCGTCTGTACCTAACATATAAAAAAAGCAATTATTAACATACGACGCGAAATATCGCATCGGTTTCGACAACTGTCTGTACCGGTACAACCCCTTTTGTAGGCAATAATTTTCATCGCAAACAAAAACCGAACAGGGAGGCCGGGGTGGATGGGGCCACGCATAAAAACAGCCTTATTTTTCGTCTGTTAACAAAGACCGATCCAAGCCTCTTAACGACTTTGAAGAGCGGTCCAACTTATTGACTTGCTCAAATGTAAAAAATATTTACGATCGCTTCAATGTTTATCTATCATTTCAGAGATTAAATTTAGAATATTGATCCATTAAAAATTGTTAACCTATTATTACTTTTCGTTAGGGGTTGGCAGATACTGACTAACTTTACATTATTTTTTCTTTCGTCAGTCTTCGTAAACTATTGTCGTATACTACAGCACTTTTCAGCTACTGTTCTGCCCGGGTCTCCAGACGTATATTATTACGTACTTCATGCTTATTTTCCACATATCAATGAATAATAATGACACCTCGGGACACCCTAACACGGCCATCTAATCCCAAACTAGACAAAGCCTGTACTATGATAACTAGATAGCTGATAAAATACATACATACTACATTTATTATTCTTCTTATACCAGAAAACAACAAACAAATGTGTTCGTTATGCTAATTTTTGTCCTGAATAAGAATCGAAGTCACGACCCCGGTTTAGCAGTGAAGGTCTCTCACCGCTCGACGAAGAGACCATGTAGGATTTGTAATAAAATGCTTCAATTCACTTGTCAGAGTTCCCAGCTATATTCCAATGTATTTGATATATTGTGACACGTTTCCAAGTTCGATACGTGTCGCCCGAGGCGACGATAGATCGAGATGCTATCGAGATACAATCTCCAATGTAGCGGTAACACACTTTGAGAAAATTGTTAAAAATCCAGCCTTTGATCAGACAGATATAAAACAAATTGAAACCTTAAATACAGATGAATCAATATCAGAGGTGATAGAACACGTATACGGGGAAGTACTACCGCCACTGTCCTATCTCGACCAAATAGGTCAGACATTGGCTGACGGGGAGTCAAGAGCATCCGAAACCGGCGGGTATGCACGGCAGGTTTGTAAGGACAGAGATATTTGGCACTCGCTGCTTTCTGCCTACCCCGTTAAGGACCTGCCGTGACGATATGTATGTATGTACTACCGTCACTCCTATTTCTACCGTGACGCAACTGTTATTACAACTTCTCATCCCAAACTAGGGCAAAGTATACGTAATGGTGGCTGATATATAAATAGAGAAATACAAAATTATACAGCCAGACATGGATGATCTATTCTGGGAGCAAGCCGCCAGGGCCACTGGCAATTATAGCAAAAGGCCGGTGTAAAGGTCAAAGTCAAATTTATTCTACTTCAAAATACAAATTGGTTATTCAATATTATGGTTTAGGAGTAATAAACATACGTATGAACGTCATATCATGGTCTTCTGACGCATATCTTTGCCGCCAACGCCGGAGTTTGCCACTTTTTCCTGTCCTGCGCAACCTCTTGCCAATTCGTGGTTGAGAGCTCGCATATCCTCCTTCCTTTTCGAGCGGTATTTCGAATGGCTGACAAGATGCCGACTAGTCGGCTCTCCTAAATACGGTCATTTCGTACCACTGTCCTCTTCCACGAATACTCATTATATCAGTGAAGCAACAGATCTTGAGGAATCCTAACAATCTTAAAGAAGTCATTAAGTATATAACATTTCTGATATATATAAAGTCAATCTGTATTTGGCCGCTAGACTTTGACCTCAAAATCTTATTATAAGAGGAGATTCGAGTCAAGCAGTAGAAGAAACAAAAGCTTGAAAAATTACAAGTCCGAATGAGCACACACAACTAATCGTGAGTGTAAACGTCAGCGTGTTGTCATACGCTTATAAATCGAGCTGTAAAAACGTGACGATAAAAGATCATCAGAGTTACGATTCTACTCCCTTTTTTAATTAACATAACAAGGAGAATAAGCCTTCCACTCGGGCATTTTCGTTGCCAACTTAACGTCAAGGGAATATTTTAAACTTGCTTACCCTTAAAAGCTTATTAAAAGGATAATCCGTCTAGCTTGAGCCCGTTTTCAAAATCTTTAGAGCTATAAAGAGGGGAGGATAAAAAATTACTGTTGATACCGTAATCTTATTTGCTTAAAATATCCCAAATAAAAATATAACAAACAAACACAGACTGTATTTGATTTCGTTTATCTTTTTATTACGCATTGAAAGCTTTGTGACATTGAGGATGATGAAGTATTGCGTGTATCCTCTTGTCAGTCGAGATCAGTTGTCGCAGCTTCATCCAAATAATCAGTCCGTAGGAAATAGTTTATTTTAATCATACGAAATAATAGTAAGGAAATCACTTAGTTATTGCATCTTTTACCTGTCATTGTAAAACTTTGTATCTCTCTTTACTTTGAAATTAAACAGAGCTGCAAGAATTGAGATAGATTTTCTGTCTTTTATTGAAACTTTGCAACACCTGATGTTTTGGGCTTGCATAAAATAACCAAATGCTCATTTTTACGCTATCTACAGTGAGAAGAACGGGTAACCACTAATTGGTGATGCAAACAGACGTGTTTTCTATTATATATAAAAATTGGCAGACAACTGGTAAACAAGCGAGTCATCATTATGCTACTTAAGGACATAAACGCGACGGACAGACAGCTGGCTTAATAATTGAAATTGGCGCAGAGTACGCGATCCTAGACAATGTGGAAATGCACTTATTCCATTCCTTATTTATTTAATATGCCAGAAGAAATACATTAGTAAAGCTTACATTTGAAATTTTATACGATCTGGGACTAATATGACTGGCCTCGTGGTCGAGTGGTTAGAGACCCTGACTGAAAATCGGACGTCGTGTTTCGATTCCCACCCAGGACAAACATTTGTGTGATGAGCACATTTGTTTGTTCTGTGTCTGGGCGTAATAAGAATATCTATATAAGGACTATATCGTATGTATATATATATATGTTTATAAGCTGTCCGGTCACCATAACACAAGCATTAAATTGTTTAATTTGGGATCAGACAGCCGTGTGTGGAATTGTCCCGAATTATTTAAATTATTTAAAATATTCGAGCGGTTAAATGGAAGTATTCAACGTGTCGTGCAAACTCAATGAGTTTTAACTTCTAACTTCTCAACTATACCGAAGCTGATTCGAAAATATTGTAAACATGGAACTGATAAGTTTATTGACTCATGCCAATTTTTCACTTTAATGATGAGTATGGTTATTACATGGCAATCAATAATGCAGTCAAAAACATATTCAAACTTCTGTTGCATATAAATACTTGCAATACTTACTAAACCAATTACAATTCTGTTGGCGAATTTATTGAAACTCAACGAATTTTATTTATGAAGCCAATGGGCCTTATTTGAGTGGAATAGGTATATCCTATATCGTAGGATTACTTTACATAAGAATTTTATTTGCTTTCGTACGATTTGTCAACTTTTAACTGGAAACAATGTACAAAGCTTACAAGGAAAACAGTCTGTTCATACTTACTCTGTGTTAAGTCTTTACTAATGAGTGCCATCAATGAGAACGGAACGGAGACGCTCATTGTTTATTGATCACCACTTCGAAATGTCCACGTTTTTACTTCCAAAAGGTTATATAAATAATAAGTTACTTTAACTTTAATGGAAAGACCTCCGCGCAATTAAACTTAAAACTTAGGCAGCCATGGTACCTATAGCCCGCAAAAATGAAACATTACTGGTGAAGCTGTAAGCTGGACTAAAAGGAACATACATGATGTACAGTAACTAAAAGGAGGATTTTATGCTAAAGGTGGATGCTGGAGAGGGCGGACACAAAGGAGGTAACTCTCACACTCAAACTGTGAGCAATTGTAAAACAGTTTTCATGAATTACTCTTGAGAGACGTTGTAACATTGATTATGTAAATTAATAAAATCTGTTTAGATGTTACTGCATATAATTAATTCAACATCTCTGTACCTACTGCAATTGTCAGAGTTCTCAAAGATTTATTCCCTGATTATCGCACTAAAGCCTTACTGCAACGTGGCAAAATATGTATTATTTATCAACTTATTTAAAAGTGCTGGGAGTTTTTTTCGGCGAATTTTATCTCCCAATCCACAATAGTGTAAAAGGGGCACAAAGCCGATGAATTCTAACTCTAAAAAGCATGACGATCATAAAATTTTGAACAAAATGTTTGAGTTTGAATACTATCAGTTGATATAGCAATTTATATATTTATGTATACTTATGTAACTTTAATACATTTCTAAACAACCATACTTTCATATTCTGATAAGTATAGATTTTCAAGACACTTCAAAGGGTTTATCTAAATAAAGTTATCGAGTCATTTACGTGAAAATAAGTGATGCGAAATAAAAAGTGGCGGTTGTTTCGGAACAAGATTCCGAAGAGAACAAACTTGGGGAACGGCGAACTTACAATCTGTTCGCGAATAACCTATTTACGAGGCGACGATATTACGAAAGTTCATTTTGTCGATAAATTTTATAAAAACCGACCTGAATAATACATGAAGTGCAAAACCTTTAACAAAACATAGGTATCTAAAGATTAATATCGCTGCTTACATAACTGGCATCTTAGAATAGTGGTTACGCTGACTGCTAAACTATAGGTCGCGTGTACGGCTCTTAGCGAAAAGTAAAATATGTTTCATTCATTCAATCATTTATGCATCTTTTTTCATTGGATCTTTTCATTCCATTCTTATTCATTGTTCTCATTGTCAATGAGGAATTAAAATAGCGAAACTATCACCCCCACGGCCCACGGTACGGTTGCACTTTAGATTTAATTCTCCTCCTACTATTTATAAATCCAATTACTTTAATAGCGCCCTATTCACGTGGCGACTTTATACCTAAACTTCATTTTTTGTCGATAAATCTCGTAGATCGCCAAACTTATATTAGTTCGCCGGTTCAACTTTTAAGGTCTTCGTAGCGGGAAGTTGCCATAAATTTGATACAGGCGTGTGTACGCAGGCAGGGAACTTTTTCATATTACCTCGCGTATTTCGGTGAAAGAGGTGGTTGGGTTACTAGACACTTAAAGAGTTTTGGATTTGAGGCATTTTGGGCTCGATTGTACCACCAACAAGTTTTGGTTTTATATTCAACAGTATTAATATGTATCGGACGAAACAGAACAGGCTAACCCGACGCTACAACCTGGTTTGAAACGCGGGCAACCAGTGCATTCAGAAAGCAAATTAGCGTTACTTTGTGCGATGTTTGGACGAGTTCTAAACCATGCAGCGGATGCTGATAACATCTAATATCACGGGGCACATTCACACACGACCATCTGATCTCAAACTAGACAGTGCCTGCACTATAGTGACCAAATAGCTGATAAACAAATTTATTACATCCAGACACAGAACAAATAAATGTGCTCACCCCGCGAACGTTTTATTTGGGTGGACATTGAACCCACGACCTCTGGCTTAGCAGTTCGGGTGCTGACATACAAGAGAAAGAGGCCAGTCAGATACGTATCAATAAAATAAAAAATTGAACGTAATAATATTCCTCCGAAAATATGAAGGTGAAGAAAGGTCAAATTTGTTAAAAAAAATCTTGTAAAATAAGAACGCCGGTCACGCCTTCGCTAATAAAAGAAGTGAGGTCTAAGTGGGTACCAAGTACTTTCGAATTTCCTTCAATCACAACTGGTATCATAAATAAACATCTTCAATTGCTTCAAGTTAAAATTGGTAATGTTCTCTGCTAGTAAAGTGCGACTTTTGTATGTATAGAGCAAACTATATCTTATTAAACTGCTAACTATAACTTATAACTTCGTAAGTTATAACTTATTACAGTTTTGTTTGCGTTATATTCAGCAAATGTTTGTTTTTCAATGTTCGACCCGCACCCTGTGTGCTGTACGCTCACCCTTGTAGAATTATTGATGGGGGTTGTAATTCAAACGGGTTCAAATTACCGATATGTACATATGTATATTTTCTGTTAATATGATCTTCGTTGGGTTTGGTTTAGCTTTTGGTAACATCCATCGTCCTTTTTGACAGGTTTTTTCAATTCTTCTTTGTGCTGAGAGGTACCAAGACTTCCCTATATAGTGATTTAACTTCAATCATTCAATGAGTAACTCAAGGAATGTCTAACCTTATTTATACGCTGCTAGCCGACTCGAAAACGTTGTCTTGCCATACAAATTATTTCACACCTTGGGTTACATTATTGCTTTTTTATTAGGGATTCCCATTTTTTTCATGTAATGTAGCCTTAGATGTCACTTCACTGAGTGACATCTAAGGCTATTACATGATGCAGTGAAGATGTGAAGATGCAGCTTTGTAACGTTGGAAATTTTTTGAAATTGGTCCAGTCGTTTGAACCTGTGAAAATATTACAAACGTACATAGTTTCCTCTTTATAATATTAGTATAGATAAAATCATTGTTTTGAGATTTCTCCGTTCTAGAGCTCCACATTTTAAAGACGGTAATAACAAAAATATCGGTTTACAGCCGTACGTACGGAACTGTAATGTCATTGTGGAGAATATAATTTCCCGCGGGATCGCAACAAAAAATACAACTCCATAGCAATCGATTGAATGAAGAAAATTGAAAATGTCGCGCATTGATTCCTCCTTGTATCTGATAGAGAATAAGCATCGTTATACACGATATTTGGTGGTCGAAAGTCTTGCTTGCTTTTTTTGTTAACACACATTTTGAACCAAAACACGGAACAGCTGTGTAACGACTTGTTTTAATTCAGTGACTCGTTAGAATAGCTACGTATGTATATCAATTAGGATGGAAGAAGATAGCATGTGTCTAAATTATTTTTCATCGTTTCATTTGACTACGAGCTCACCACATAGTAAGTAGTTACAGTTTATATTGAAAAAGGGTCTGGAAAGGTGATATGAGCTGAATCTCCGAGGGAGTTTAATGGTTAAAAGTCCTACATGAACCGGTGTACCGTAAAGATCAGGTATCTTTGAAAGATCATCGTTAGCGAACAGCGGGGCGCGTTATAATCTTATTTTCTCGCGTAAAAAAAATTTTGTCGCTTAATTTCAGTGGCGGATATTAAATTGAAAGAATTTCAAAAGCTACGCTTTGCAGATGATAAATTACACTACCTACGGTTGAATTGTGCTTCACTGCTGTATTTCGCGCTGTAGACAGGTAAACTGAAAATACAGGGTTCTTAAAGAGTACTATTAACTGTATGACTAAGTTGAGGGTGAGAGTGAGTGAGATGCTCGTCAATTATAGCCCTCTCTCTGTTTTCCATCTTTGTCCCATTTGTTCAATAGTACCCAAGGGATAAATAAATATATTTTTTTCCTTTGCAATTTACTCCACTTACTTAACTCCACTCTTAACTTGAACCATAGATTTTCAGTTAAAGGAATTAATCGATAAGGAGCCAAGATTTATTATCGGAATTAATTTCTTTTAATCCCCACACCGAAAGCTATACGACTCGAGGTGGGAACGTAAAACCTTTTTAAATCCAAAGAATTCTGCTGAAATGCTTCGCCCGAAGAAAAATTACACGTACTAAAGTTGGAAATTTCAACGGCGAAAATCGTTCGTTTATTGAGCGAGATTCAATAAACAATTTGAATGCGATAACGAATAACGAAAGCATATATGAAAATAAATCCAATATTCTGGCATAAAAACATAATTACATACGTAATGATTTATCATTAGCGTATATAAAGGATGGTTTAAGGATTCTATAAAACAAAGAATTTCGACAAATACAGAGAAAATAAAAAGGCCCTTGTAGATCTATATACGGTTTTACATATTAAGACTGCCTGGAGCTACACATATCGAGGTTCTCATGTTTATCGCACTGCAGAAAATGGCTACATGCATGCCGAATACGCAAATCAAAAATGGAATTCATTTTTGGCTTTAGTTAAAAAAATACATTAAAGAAATAATTTTTTTAGGCTGGATCAAGGATTATTATTGATTTTACTGATTTCAAATATATTCATTCAAGTAAAATAATAGCTGTTGGTTCACTCTTTTTATTGACGTATTTACATTGACATAACAAAAAACAAAAAATGTAAAATACTTTTTAAACATTTAAAATTAGAACTGTACAAAAATCAACACTGGGAATCGATCTATAAAATAAAAAAGGAAGAAAGAATATATTTATCCATTTACATAATATAATTATTAAAAAATAAGCAATGAAACTAATCCTGAACAAAAAAGCAAAAGAGAATTTAAAAAAAATACCTATATATATGAAAAAAAAACATTCATAAATTACTGAGCGTTGGATGGAAGCGGGCAATTTGTATTCGAATTCAAAAATGGAACTCATCGTAATTCAATGGGATTGTATTTAAGTGACATGGCGTGTCATATGCATGTAGATAAGACTCAGGTGCAGGCTCCTAAGCTTGTCACGGCGTTGCAGGTAATCTCAGGAGGCTCGCGAGGGTCGAACGGTCAGCCTTGAGCACTTGACAGACAAACAGACACCTCGTAATCCCACACATATAAACTATAAATAAACTCTGTGATTATCACAGTTGTAGTTGATGCCCTTGGATAGAGGTAGACGAAAAAGGTCTCAATACCACGCAATGAATCTTGGGATAAATCTTGGGATAAGGCAACACATCACCATCTAATCCCAAATAAGGCAAAGTTTGTGTCAGACAGTTGATAAACCACGTTATACTACTCGTAAGTACATAATAATTTACACCCAACCAAAATTTATTAAAAATTTATCAAGATTCATCTACCTATATCTGTTAAATTTTATTGAGTTGTGCTGTGACCATATTTGGAAGGAAAAATAATTTAAAAATACAAAGGACACTTAATTGTCGCCGTAATGTCAGAAGTGGGATTCGAACCCACGCCCACAGAAGTGGACTGCGACCTGAACGCAGCGCCTTAGACCGCTCGGCCATCCTGACTTACTTATTACAACTAAAATTTAAGACATATAGTTCACTAGTTGATAAAATTATTTATTTTTTTATAATAAAGACATTATACATACGAGTGAATTCCAGCATCCTAGGGTCAACGACTTTTGCTGTGCGATAATTTCTGAATCAGTCTTTTATATAAGTTTGCATAATAAATTATGTTTAACCTAAACTAAATATTCATTTATTATGCGCTCTTATAGGTTTCCGTTCCTATTAAATACACATATTTTCGCAACAAGATTTACTTACAATCACTTACATATAAAGAAAACGCAAGATCGTTTACTGACACATTTTTAATAATAGGTACGCAGGTATAAAATAACGCTTTGTTAGGTGTAAGACGTGGGTTCTTCTTCAGTAAGACTTCTTCTTTGTCAGCCGTTTGGTTCTTGCTGCTGTTTGTGGAGCTTTGCTGCGATTGAAGGCCCTGGAACAGACGCTAATTTTTTTTACAGCCCTTTTATTTTTCCCGCTAGGCACAGTCTCCTTTCAGACTGAGAGGGTCTCGCCGAGTGCGTAACGACAGACTTCGCATGTGTCAGAAACATATTTACAACATCTCTTACGAGTATATATATAAAAATCCCGTGTCACGATATTCGTTTGTAATGATCTCCTAAACCACTGAACAGATTTCAATGAAATTTTGTGGAAATCTATCGTCTGGTCCAAATTAAAAGATAGGACTTTTTGGAACGAAGTTCTTTATCGCGCGTTGTGAAAGAGGGCTAGACGGAAAAAAATCTTACGAAAAGTTGTCACGACACTTTTTGCTATAGTAAGCTATTGTAAGCTGTGCGGCGTCGCATGTTTCTCTGTC
>DWGJ01005100.1:0-10776 GCA_018246895.1 Aspitha aspitha aspitha
CTGATTAGCTCGCGGGCGCATATAGTAACCACATTTAATTCCAGGGTCCCCCCGCAAAACCTACCCCACACCCGTTCACAGTTCAGAGTAGTGTCCAAACGCGGCGCGCGTCAAGCCCGCACCGGATATACGAACCCCTACAAACACAAACGCTAGTCGCTACGAACCGGCAACGCGTGCCAACGTTCCACTAACTAAACTACCACTTATTGCACTACCCCGGCGAATATGAAACAACTCGCGGTCCACGCTCAAAAACGCTAGCGTTCCATCAATATCTTCCATTCAAACGCCAACGATTACAACGATATTAATAAGAATAATAATAATAGTAATAAAAATAACAGGTCATTACACAGGACAGCCACAGAGCGAACCTCTAGCTAGGTGATCGCGCGATCGCTTAATTGGGAGTACCCAATAGCCACGGGATGACGTCACAGCAATGGACCGCTGACCGTTAACCGCAGTGGTCTCCTCGCAAAACCCATTGCAACACTCGGTTTGCTCAACGCACTTGGCTCGCCTCTGAAATAGACGAGCGGGTGGTCGCCTGCGCCTCAGTGTCAACGGGGAAACAAAGCCAAGAGACAGCCCTACGATATGAAGTCGATGCGACACGATCAGTTGCGTCGCGTCGCATCGCTTCGGTCGCACGGATCACGCATGCGACGCTGGCCGACCAGTCGCGCGACTCAAACATAAAAAAAACACATACAAACACAACACAAGACAACAGAAGAGAAGAGAAGAGATAAGAAAACAACAAAACGACGTCGAGATACTACACACAGCCCCCGCAACAATATTCCGATTACATGATACAAATGGGGGATTAGAGGGATGGGGTTGAAACCTACTAGGAAATTCAATCTAGCTACGCAGGTACAATACGTTGAGAAATGTGACATTCCATTTATGTCTTAAAATAGTTGCCGGCGGAGAGCGCAATCGGTGACGCCTGCAACGTTCCCACACGCGCACGCACACACACACTCACATACATACACACGCATACAAGCACACGCGCACACATACAAAAAGCATGGGACAAATGACAGCGCTCGCTGTAGCGCGGTTAGAGATGGGGATGTCAAGGAGCTCCGTAACCGTTAGCGAAACTATCGGATATCCGATATTAAAAATCCATCCGCAACCGCAACCGAATCCGATAGAAAAGTTTCGAATGTCTTCTTTTAACTTTTGAAATCCCTTATACATTTAACATCCATAACCGAAACTATCCGAAACAATTTCGTATACGCATCCGTATCCGAATTCGGTATTACAATTATTCCTACACCCGTATCCAATCCGAATCCGACATTTCGTATCCGTAACATCCCAGTTAAAGAATATAAGAATAGAAGATAGAATAGAAGAACAGTTAAAGAATTGCATCGCTACGGAGCGACAGAGAAACAAGCAACAAACAAACAAGGAAGGGGAAAGGGAAAGGGAAGGGAAAGGGAAAGGTAAAGGGGTGGGGGGAGACGGCAGCAAACGTCCCCCCGATCGCCACTCGCCGCCGGCGCGGCTTACACATTAAACATCTTACCGATAACAGAGCGGGCCGCGGGCGCGACAGGACGCGTCGGCGTGCCGACGACGAGGCCTGTCGACGCGCGCCCCGCCGCTACGTCGAAATATTATATAGCTTATCCGGGAAACGACAAACTGACAACTAGCTAAGTTTTTTTAATTTTACTTGTTTATTCGTCTTTTTTTTTGCGTACGTTCAAATATCATTTGCATCTTGAATCGACATCGCGATGCACGTTTCGCGCGCCGAGCTCCCCGCCATTCAGGAGAAGCTTAATCGAGCGCAACTGGCAACACTGAACGGCGCAAACGTCAGTCGTCACCGCGTGCGCTATGCGCTCGAGTTTGCGCGGCGCCGCCGTCGATTTATCATCGAGGCGGAGAGGGAGACAGCGAGACAGAGAGAGAGAGAGATGGAGGGAAACGTGTCGAGTGTAAGAGAAACCGCTACAGATGTACAAAACGTTTCGTTATTATTACAAGGCGCGGGGTGCCG
The DNA here is from genome assembly GCA_018246895.1 of Aspitha aspitha aspitha. NCBI lineage: Eukaryota > Metazoa > Arthropoda > Insecta > Lepidoptera > Hesperiidae > Aspitha > Aspitha aspitha. The sequence goes on from DWGJ01005100.1 coordinate 2,039, forward strand.
CGGTGCGGGCATACGCAGCCCTCCTATCCTACCTCTCCCTCCGCACGCTCTAGTGCGGCGGTGCGGGGTCAGGGGAGGCCGGGGGGCGGAGCGCCGAGGGCCCGGCCGCCGTCGCGCACGCAGTACAGAAAAGCGGTGAGTTTTTTTTCATTTCTAAACGCTAACATTACATACTGCTTTTCGTCGTACAGTGATGTCGAGTCAAACATTATACGGCCGACGGTGGCCCGGCGAGCGCGAGCGAGACAGCAACAGTCACACAATTCGTATCGTAGACTTACATTGTGCGATCACGTCGCGTTGTCTTCGTAAAAGCTAGGCTACACCTACACCCGTATCAAACGGCGGTTTGAAATGGCGCATAAAACAGCAGCCTACACCGTTTCAAACCTTCGTTCCGAACCGCCGCTCAACGCCGTGCAGCGCAGTTGCGAGAGCGGTGTTGCCATCGTGAAAATGTACCCGAGAGACCGTATATAAAGCGTGTAAAGTCGGGCGCAACTTGTCACATATCGGGAGATACCGCCGGTCCAAATGTCCCGTCTCGCTCGCACCCACATCCGTCGGTATCGCTTCCTTTCGCACGCGCGCTGACAGCTAAACACGTCAGCACGTTAATTAACTGCATTTTCCTCTATAGTATGACGATAATGGCGCAACCTTAGAGCGTACGCGATTCAACCGACATTCTCCACACAGCAGTCAGTCATCAGCCGGCGCGTCTTCAAGTGCGAGCGAGACGGCGACAATGCGACAATGCGACACTGCGACAATCGCTCATCCGTCGACAGAGCGTACGCGACTGACTCAACACTTCAACCGGCCCCTATACATATGCACACTATACATGTACACGAGTACAACACTATCCTACTACATGGATACATTCTCACGAGCCACGCACGCCGCGCACACACACGACGACTCGACGATCACTATCGCCCCCCCCCCCCCGCGTCCCCCCTGCCCCTTCCATCTCGCTTCCCTTCCCTACACCCCTGCCCCCCCTACTTCAGTACACACGGTGCATCGTTGCCAAGTCGCCAGTACCTAGACCGTAATTGCAAAACGAACTGGAATCTATAAAGCATCCAACTGATCACGGCTAGACCGGATACGCGTAAAATTGTTTTGCATACGGAACCGAAATAAATTAGTCAAATTGCCTATGCGGCGTTGTTAATTGAAACGCATAAATCAAAAGCCCGCTCATCTTGGACTCGAATCACGTGTACTCGTAAATTGCACCTTATACAAATCGACAGAGATGTTCCAAAGACGCTTTTAATAAGCTGATAATTGCGTAGACATACCTACATTTTTCGAAAACATCAAAAGTTTTATTAACAAGAAAAGAAAAATAATAATAATAATCCTTTATTTCAACCACACATGGTCATAGTTCATGGGTACACATCAAATCACAAATAAATTAGAATAAATTAAATCATTAAATAGAAAACTATAAACATTAAAAATCATACATTAAAAATTATAAATTAACAAATCAAAAACATATCACATACACTGAAAATCAAATTAAATCATACATTAAAAAATTAAAAACATATCACATACAATCAAAAACAAATCATATTAAAAATTAAAAAAATTAAGTCCTATTATTTAATGTTAAAGATGTGGGCTTTCGGCCGCGAGTTGCATACATTCCAATGTCTTACCACTAGGCAGTCTGGTCGGTCCAGTACGTTATTAAGGAGGCCTTTGGTGAAAAGAGAGTAAGAAAAGAAAAATGTGTAGTCGCTTGTCCAACATCTCATTCTACATCGCTGTCATGCAACTAGATTATTGGTGTGTCTGTACCGCACACAGATGCGAAACGGCTCTTTTCATGAAAAGTATTCAATCAGACGAGATATTCGCGCAGTTCGAACGTTGAAGCGTCTGGGGACTAAAATAAAATGCATAGAAATGTATTAATAACGAACTGCGCCCCGCGGCGTTACACGCGTAAATCCGGATCCCGTGGGAATTTAGAGGTAAAAAGTATCCTTTACGTTGCCTGGTAATCCCCTCTACATTTCAGTGAAAGTCCCATTGAAATCGGTTCAGACGTTCCCGAGATTAGTCCGAACAAACATAAAGTCAGATGGACCGAAATTTAAAAAAAGTTTGTATTAGAATCGTGTAAATAACTATAAGGACAGCAAACACAGTTATTTCGCAATCACAGACAGACACTTCAATTTTATTTATACATGCATAGACGGCACGGTTCAGGCGATGCTTTAAATATCTGACATATCTGACGTTTCTAACATTCCAATTCCCGAAGTCCTATTACTTACCAAGTAGTTCTTATTAAAACCTGAGACTAATAGAATCCAAACAAACAGTCCTATCCCCGCACCCTGTAGTCCTATTAGACGTCGGTTGCAAATGTCCATGGGCGAAACTGCTGGTTGACTTAGCCCAATTGGTTTTATGTAATAGTTAATTTCAATTGTTTGTCTTAGTATTTTATTTCCGTTGCTATTTGTTTGTCGTGTCTTACGGGACGATATGGTCGCTCAGCGATAAAGTCCTTTATTAATTAATTTAAAAAAAAATGTCCACGGGCCGCGGCAGCCATTTGTGACTGCCGCCTGCTCGTTTGCTACCGTTCGCGTATAAAACAAAACATATCTAACGTTAAAGCATAAAGCGCTAGTTGTAAACGAATCCCGAAAACGCCCATGAAAATTTAACACCAGCAGTCACAGATCCAATATTGCCGTCTGTCTGTAGCTAAATTTGATATTCGGTCATATGATCTGATATCGCACCCCAGATACAGGTCTACATTGTCTGTGCGCAGTGACAAGTACCTATAAACATTTTAGTATGTAATTAGCTTTTGTAAGCATATTCTTTCATAAGTTTATCGTTATAGCATCACGCCATGTCCCAAAGGGGTGAACAGAAAACACCAAACCCCAACTCTATGCTTGCAATACAGAAGTACTTCTTCTCCATTCATCACTCTCTTCACACAAACGCGCAGGTTCGCATTATCTGACCTATGGTCTTCCTCGGCACTTAACATCATCTCAATCATAAGCACAATTTTTTGTTAATCAATAGTGTGAATCAAAAATTTCAATTTTCTAACTTGCACACTAACAATATTTTATACGATCATCCTAACCCTATATTACTCCCAGAATTAGAATATTTTCCGAAATTCCTATCATAATGCTTATTTACACTTCATAAAGAATATATCTGCAAAATTTCAGGATTCTAGGTTTCGCGGTTTTGGCTATGCTTTAATGTCTCGGTCAATCAGTCATCCTTTATTAGATTATAGATAAATTAATAAATACACGTAGACTAAGGATATGCATAGACAAGAATTAGAACAACCATCTTTCAACATTTGCACTTTCATCAAAGTTATAAATGTAATATTGATCTATTAATATTCCTGGAATTTACTGGATAACATGGGCATGGCTAATGAGGCATGATGAATAAGACCTTACATTCATCGGTAATATAATGAGCTGAAAATCACAGTAGTCCTATTCATATAACAAGTTTAGTGCACATGCCATTTTAGTGAATTGTGGTAACATTAATTAAATATGGAAACAACTCATACAGACAGAACCATCTCATACCAAACAAAGCACTTACGTGTATTTGTAAAGAATGCTTATAAACATAAATTTACATGTAACTACGGAACAAATACAGTCATCACAGGAATATTTGTCATGGATGTGAATCAAACCCAATACTTTTGGCTCCGAAGTCAAGGTCTCTAGCCGCTGGACCAAATGGATTGTGTTAATAATTTCTTCATAAGTACCATAATCTTGCATTTAATTAATTGTTTAGTTGTGCTTTTAATTATTATAGCTCATATAAATAAATAACATTAGATTCTGAAATGTGTGAAGTCTACCAATCCGCACTAGGCCTGTGTGGTATGTGTGACCTAAATCCCTCTCACTATGAGAGGAGACCCGGTCCAGCAGTGGACCACAAAAAGGGTCAAACAACAACAAGAATAACAAATAAATAAATAAAAATAAAAAATTCAAACTATTAACGGCACATATAAATAAAAATTAATGTAACATAATTATAATTTAAAAAGTGAACTAATTTACATTGTACTTCAGTTTTAAAATCTTTGTACTTAACATTAATTAATCACAGACTATTCTATTTTTAAAATGCAATAATGTGCATACTATGAAAGAAGACAGTTTTTACATATAACATTGAAGATGTAATAATTACTGTTAGCAATTTGTCAAGTGTAGTTAGGCGATACTCCAAGAATATTGCCATTTTCTGAATAAAATAACAAAGATTTATATTGTACATTGTACAATGAACAGTTAATTGTGAGGGCAAAACCAACATCCATTTTATACTGGGCAAATTGCCAGATGTATTACTATCTATAAGATTAATTTGGCTCTTTCAGTAAAATGTATTAATTTGTAATGTCATACTGATATATATATTTTTTATTACCAACAAATGAGTATAATATGATTGAATTGATGGTGAATGATGAGGGATAGGCACACTTTACTATTGGTTGGATGACCTTGAAAAAGACTTACTGTTCTTAAGAAAACTCATATAATACACCTCTTAGAATAGATGACAACCAACTGTCACTTTATGAAACTCGTCAATTGTACAAAAATCACAATCTTTTTAAATATCGTTTTTCTTACATTTTAATAACGAGAATTATTGTTTTCTCACAAATATACAACAACAACAAAACAAATAACTCTTAGACTCCTCGTTTTTTCACCATACTTGATAATAGAAAGAATTGCACAATTACGAAATTGAAAAAATAACGTCCAATTAATATCTTCGTAAATGAAGGTGTTTTCTCACGCTTTTTACAGTAACATTTTAATCAGCCGCCCGTATTCGACAATTGAATATGAACCTAAATACTATGGTACAGAGTTTAATTTTATGCGCACTGTAAACTGTACTCCATTCGTAATTCAGAAAATTTGTATGGACGTCCTTCCGTGTGAATTATTTCGAGCACACTGATTGACTGATTTGTTAACAGTATCGCTTAATACACGTAACTTAAGCCTAGGTTGCAAATATTGTATAATATGCACTAATAATATCGCCTTGTCCACAGCAAAGACGGTTTGTCTAGCGGCCGATAATGCCTGAGTATTTATTTATACCCGTTACGTGTTCACAGCTGTCTGTTTCGTCTCGACCGCCCGGCCACCAAGGAAAAACGTGATTTTCAACAAGCAAACTCATTAAAAACTATATTTATATACCTTTCAATGAGACCTACTACTACCTCTAACGCGCTCCTAATCGTACATTCCGATGCAGAAACTCGACTCGCTATATTTGGAACGCGTTTTAACCGGGCCCGAGAGAGAAATTATTTGTTCCAAATAACACTTTACCCTCGATTTGCCCGCACATAAAAACGAACTACGAAGACTTACTGCAGTAAATTCAACTGGCACCTACCTTGATCGTTTCTGGTAGTGTATGAGACGGGCGCTCGACGTTTTCCAAGAGAGAAAAATCACCAAATCCTGCACTAAAACACGGTGAGAGTACACAGGGCGTGCAATCACTCAATTCACAGCCGGCAATGAATTATTCACAAATGACTAGTCGCACACTAGAAGTAAACAGAAAATACACAGATTGCACTAACTTAAAATCTATGCTTTCCACAAAAATATCTAGTTGAACCGAAACGAAAAACGCGCCAACTGTCAAACTAAAAAACTACAAGCACCGACGCGCCGCGCGTCCGCGCGGTCCGAGTCCGCTTTACTGACTGGCACGAGGCCGCCGCCACACGAGTCGCAAGACGCACGAAACGATACCGTCCGTCGCCACGCCGAACACTCGACGACAATCGGCTTAACTCTACGGCATGCTTCTGTCGCAGTTTACTCTTCATTTATATAATAAAGCACCAGCAATTCCCCTATCACATAATTGACAAAATATTTTACTAACGTCTGCGTTATCTATATCGCGATGCGACAAAATGAGATAACCGCTCGTACGTGAATTCTGGCGATAAAATAAGGCAGCCGTGTTGAAAAGATCTCCGCGGCTTCGAAAATACGTATAAGCTAACAGTCATCTATATCTGTGCGGAATAGACGATGACCAGACGCGCATGCGTCAGACGGACCGTCGGTACGTCAGTGAATGACAAGCCCTGCGCTTGTATTAGCCGATCGATTTTAAAAGAAATCTAGTGTCTTGAGCCGTGGAGCGCTGTTACCGCTTTTATATTTAGTACGGTAAACGTAAAGTGCACGGCGCATGCGAGCTACAGACACGTAAATTGTTTCAGTTGAATGGGTATACCAGCTTTTTAGTGTGGCGTGACTACTGTCAATTTATATAGAGAACACAGCTGTTTTTACAGTACTCTCATCTAAAAGTTTATTTCGTAAATGTATGCTATTTTAAATGGGTATGTCGTTTTATTTATGCTCAAAAATTTAAGATGCAGTTGCAATGTATAGGCACTTATTTTACTTAATTTTTATATTACAATTTAACGTTACATAATGGCCCTACTTACGTTTGATAGAACTCACAATCAGTGCAAACTTTATAAAAATTAAGCCAATAAATGTGTGCTCAATATGTATCAAAGATTGGTTTTCTAATTCCCGCTACCTACATACAGCGCCATCTGTTAGCGAGTAGACGAAAGTAAATTAAATTACTAGTTTCTAAATTCAGTAGACATGTAACTAATTATATTACTTCATGCAATCTCCATAATATATAAATGCAAATTCTACAAGAGCGGACTTCTTGACATCAGCAAAATATATTATCCTAAAATTATTTATTTTAAATATTCATATCAATACATATTTTGATTTTATAAGCGTAGTTAATTGCTTTAGAAAAAAATTTCTTGTTCCTTGTTTACCTGGAACAAATAAAACATTTATTAGTTATAAATTAAATGAATAATTACGGTCTAAAATAAACTGTGACACAATATTGATCGCTTTGATTACAATACGTATTTATTATTCGCAAATAATCATAACCAGCACACCAAATATAGGTCACCACACAGAAAGGTATTTAATTAAGTCGAATGCAATACATTCTGCGGTATTCAACTCTTAGGAATATGAATTGAGGTCTTGTGTAATGACGTAAGAACGTAAACGTGCTTGCCATCGGGCACAATATCAGCCCAGACATATCTAAAGTCTATTACTATGTAGGAATAAATATCGCGTTGGACAAAAAGAGAGCGGAAATGTGATATTATTAATTTACCATTACCGACCCACCCCAACTGAACTGGTGCAATTAGATTAAAAATAACTGCTTCAATTAAGTTGTTAAAGTTTTTGTAGTATGTTAAACAAAGCACATTAATTTGTTTTTGTCATCAAAAGTTTTATCGAATTTTATTTACTATTTGAGTTACATTATCACAGTGTTATGAAGTGATCCGTATTGTTTTTTTTTTAATTAAAATATAGGCTATTTCACTGAATGTTAATTATTCATTAATCTGTCTATTATTAATCAATCATGTATAATAAATCTATGTATGAAGTGAGTGATGAATCTAGAATATTAGAGTACTAATATTAGAAGTACGTTCGGTTTGTAAGGATAGTAATATTTGGCGTGCTCAATTTTCTGTCTACCCCATTAGGAAACTGGCGTGATAGTATATAAACCTAGGTGCGTCCATAAAAAAAGCTTTATTGAGGCCGAGGTCGGATATCTACTTTCTTTTTTAACTTGCAGTTATTGCTTTCGTCCATACGAGCGCGCTTGGAAATGAAATTGAATTTCTGTCAGCTAAGATGTGTATGTGATTGATTGAAATTTGTGCGCTATGTAGGTCTTTTAGGCCTCTGTTGGTACTATCGAATGACGTCACTTCTTGGCAAAGAAGAATGTTGGAAAAATGATTTGAATATGACATAATTATGGGCAACTGATCCAAAAAGCAAGATTGTCGCAATGGTTTTTGTTAAACTATAACTAGTAGTGGATGAATGATTAAAATAATAATTTTTACCTATACTACACTATACCATCACGTCATTTCCCTAACGGAGTAAGCAGATAGCACTGGTCCAAGTCAGCAATGATATTTTAATAAAATATTCCGATTATATTTATCTAAAATGAGGTAACCCTATATTAACAGTTCTGACGTTATATGTAGAAGTAATCGTAAAACGGATATGGATCTCCTCTCGTAATGTGAAGAAGAAAGAAGGAAGATATAGTACGTAATAGTTTTTAAACTTAATTCGCATTTAAACTTAAGTCTTGTTCGAATTCCCGTTTATAAAGCCGCTATCGGGTCATTCGGTTTGAAGTTACGTAAATTTAAGGATTGGTTGTACGTCTGTAGTGCATTAGGCGTTCCGATATTCAGCGAAACGGTGTGGTAACTTCAATTATAAACATGGTCGAAGTCACGGTCGAAAAGCAAGTGCTGAATACATATTTATACATATTGGCTACGAAGTATATCAATAAAAGTAGCCTAAGTTACTCCTTATAACATAAGTTATCTGACAGCGACAGTCTCATCGAAATCGGTCCAACCATTTCGGAGATTAGCCGTAATAAACGACTGCCAAAAATTTTAACATTTCGTTTTTCGTTGCAACCACAACAACAACAACAACATATCGTCACGCCAGGTCCCTTGCGGGGTAGGCAGAAAGCAGCGAGTGCCAAATATCCCT
>DWGJ01005101.1:0-10774 GCA_018246895.1 Aspitha aspitha aspitha
AATCATGAACTTTTATTAGAAGCAAACCGTAATTTACTCGTACTGGCGCATACGACCATTGTATGAGATGTGTCATTATTTACGTCATTATTTGAGTAGTTCAAATGTTCCCAAATTAAAACTGTTAGTAAATGAAGTTTGAAGTAAACGTAGATAAATGTTGAAACTTGTATATTGTAATATCTTGCGTAGGTATATTTGGAGTAATATACCTACGTAGGTATATTTGGAGTAATATATGTAATTAAGTTTTATTCACGACTGTTAATAAGGGCTTCATATTCATGGCACTAAACAACTTTTAAATATAGAATTCAATAAATATTTGGAATCCTATCTGGCTGATACAAGATTTAATGATAATATTAACATGTATTATTATTATCCGAAACCAGGGTGTCTGAAAAGAGTGGTGAATGTAGAAGAAGCATGTGAGGATATAAGATTAGAGATATTTCGCACTCTTTTCTCTCCGCCTAGCCATTAAGAGACCTGGTGTGATGGTATAAAAGTACCTAATAATCATAACTTAACTTTTCAATTTCTTCTACATTGAGAGAAAATTCGTAACCGAAGCGGTATTTCCACATCAGCAAAACAATTTCAAAGTCAATGCAAATCAAAAGGCGATCTTAAATAATCAAAGAAGTGCTTCCTCTTTAAATTTCGCAGTAGCTCTTCGGCTGTCATTTCGGGGTTTTTCCTCATTTAATGACATGTAATCGTTTTGATTTAACAACACTTAATCTATACTTAATATTATACAGTTGAATTATTTGTTCGGTTGAGCTCGCTAATCTCAGGAACTACTGATTCGAATTGAAAAATTATTTTTGTGTTGAATAGTCCATTTATTGAGGAAGGCTATAAGTTATATAACATCACGCTATAACCAACAGGAGTTTAATAGCAATGACAAATGTTGCAAAAACACGAAAATATTGATTTCCGCCCGGGCGAAGCTGTGGGCACAGATAGTATGAAACAATAACTTTAATTGTATTATTAGTATCATTGGAACAATTCTACACGCGGCTATTAGGTTCCAAATTAGGCAATTAAAAGTATAATGGTAATCAAACAGCTGATAAATATACATAATTATCCATGGTATAGTATTTGTATACATATTTTAATCGCATTCAAAAATAATTCAATGAGCTCATAGCACAAATGTATGTCCCCGATCGGGAATCGAAGCCACGACCTCCGGTTTACCAGTCAATCACTAGAGAAAGAGGTTAGACAATTCACAAAGCTCTTTTAAATTAATTTTAGTCAATTCGGCATTTATATCAGACTTTATAAACTTGAGAGCACAAATGTGTTAAGATTTTGTGACCTAATTTACCTTGTTCAGGAAAAAGTTTGCGGCCTCATTCTTAGTCGGGTATCTCTAGGCCGGGTTTGCGTCCAGACATTCGCTTAGCGTGTAATAAGAAAACACCAACGGATCCGGGTCGATAAATGAGGGTACACCCTAATGCGGGGTAACAGAGCCAATTCGACCTCCACACAGCTGTGAGGAACTTAATGTATTTTAAGTGCTAAATGTGATCACATTAGGAACCTTTGAGTCCTGAGGGACGGCGATTTTAGGAAAAAGTGGCGTGATTCCAGACAATTTCGCAGACAAAGGACCGGATTCACTGGACTTTATTAAAATCGCTGAGTAATATTTTCACGAGCGCCAAAAAATTTACTTTTTATTTTTATTTATTTATTATCATCATAGCTATCATTACAGGGAATGCCTAATGCGATAGAGTGGCAGTGTTTAATTTACTTACTAATTAATTAATTACAGAACACACAACATGAGAATTACGAGGGTAAGTGACGCCTTGGCCATCATATTAGTTAATTGTTTCCCTTATATGTATGTAAGAAAAAAATCGAGCTGCATCTATTGTGCAAATATTTCAGCGTAAACGAAACATTAAAGCAAATATGAATAGAAATGTAAAATAAATAAATATAATATAACAAAATTACTGCAATAGTAAAGATTTTTAATCTTTTAAAGCGCTTTTCGAAACAAATTAATAAATTAATTAAAAGTATACCATTACTTAACGTTAGTGATCTGTCGTAACGGGTACCAAAATACTGGAGAGTGTAATTTCGAGTAATTTCAAATCTAGTTTAAAGATATTTTCGAATCAGCTTGAGTAGTTGCTCAAAGTACAAGTAAATCCCACAATCCCCGAACTTCTCCCCAGCAATTCTCAGGTATCTTTGGAATATCCTTCCCCCTCCTTAACAAACACTGTTCTATTAGTTGCACAGTATTAAATAAAGTAAAATTCAATTTAAATTACTCATAAAAACTTATTCCGTACGCTTATTAAAAGAAAAAATTGTAAGTATAGAGATTTCTAACGCTACATTTTAATTGGTACTATTTTCAAACCGGAAATGGTAAAGCTATCGTTAGTTCACTAAACTTTGTCGATGACTCCCGATGATCGTTAACTTCGGTGTTTATTTATTCCTCAACGGTCCTCAAAGTATAATTGCCTATTAGTACATAATATACGATATTGACGAAGACACAAAACGTTCAAAACACGCTCACCGTTATTTGTGGGCCGTTAGTGAACGCTGTGGATCCTTTAAAAGCGGCACACAAAATTAGTGGGTATCCAAAGCCAAGTCGTTCCGACTTTTAGGGCGTTCCAGTCCGATTTACAACTAGTTCCTTCGCGGTCAAAGGAATAAAAATAGATAGTGGCATACGAAAACGGTAACTTTTTACGGTTTCTCCGGCGATACGAAAAACAATGTCCCCGTACTCATAAATATCCCGTAATCTTCTCACAAATATAGTTTTACCGACGTCCCCGCAAGGCCATACGACAAGCGAGAAACGATGAATATTATTAAATGGACGAAAACGTGAATCTCCGTTTTATACAGCGTCAATAATATTTCGGCCGGAAAATTTCGGCTTTGGTTTCCGATACGATTATCTAAACAATGAATTAATTATTTTTTCAGTGAAACTGTTTTTAAATCTATGTCCGTGATATTTTGAACATAAGTAACTCATTTCAATGTTCTTTGGTTTCCTATGTTTTTTTTCGAAGATACCTTAAAATAATTTTTTTTATTATTTAAACACACCAACAGCTATACATACAAACATTTACATTAGGTATATCTTAATTACACATTTACTTGTAGGAATGCCAATAATAAGCGCGTACAACATTCACATGCATGCTTAAATATGTACGTATGTATGTGTGTCCGGGCGGGAACCTTGCGACTGAATTTTAGACCAGTTATCTTAAACCGATTCAGCTGAAATTTGGTATATTTATACGCTAATTCTGAATGACAATGTATGTTTAGCGATGTGACGTCATTCCAATTCCAATATGGCGGATCATGCAAGATCGCGGACTTGTTATTTTTTCTGCACTACCACAATATGTGTATCAATTGAAAGGGCTTACGAAAACAAGGTTGTTTTTAATAAGATTTTCTTTTTAATATTAATTTATTGTCCTTTCTATCGCTCTCCAGCCAGTCGTTCGCTTGCGATGGTACAGTAGCCGCAATGACGTGGACATTGCCTCGTAGAAATCGGCTTACAGATTGTCGGGGATTAGGCGGGATGATCATATTTATTCCCTCTGCATAATAGGAGTACATTACCGTTCCTTTTGAAATGTCCTTGTGTCCTTCTTATTAATATCAGATTTTGTATGGGGGTGGACATAAAGGAGCTGTTTGCAATTGTATCCTTAGTTATAGAGTCGCTATTAATTTTTATTTTCATACAAATCACTTCCATGTTCCGTTCTGTTTTGTTGATTTCTCATGGTGCGATGAACGCAATGGTCTTTCCTGAAATCTTCTCGTAGATGAATATAGATTTTGAAAATAAGTCATAAAAAACTACTTGTAATCTACCTTTCGACCGCATTCTCAGTGGTGTGCCTTGGAAGAGGCTATCCAACTAGTCAGTTGTCAGCTGATGATGATGATGATGATGATGGTGGTGGTGGTTATGATGGTGATGAGTCTTTTTTCTTTGTTGGATTAAAATATATATTTAAGTACAGTTACTTATTGAATTTTCCCTTATAATACTAAGACACCAGACCAACGGATGCTTCTACATATTTTTATCGATACGGAACCCTGACACCTGAACAATAAAGTATTACATAATTCTAGAAACGTGGATTCCTTTCAAAGGAAGGCACATTTATAACATCATTAGTCTTTTGAAATAGTCAATGCTGAGGCACAATAAGACGGTCAGCGAGGACTGAGAAGAACCTGACATTGATAAGGGTGACTGCTGCGCCATTACGCCTTTACACACATTGTAAGTTGCCATTTTCCCCGCATCGCACTGATCTCAATTGATTGACGTCAATCTGTTTACTTCTCCTATTTATTTGCGAAAAATGTCTCTGTTTGCGGTGTTTGTTTTCTTAACTTGACATTGTATTGTATTTGTAAGAAGGTGATCTTATTTTCGGAGTGAAGACTGAGTGCGGAATAGGTTTTAATGTTGTAATAGGCTTTCCTGCGGGGTTTTCATTGATTTACAATACAACTTCTTACGTTCCCCGTGTTGTATCACGCCATGTCCTTAATGGGGTAAGCAGAATTACAAGTGCCAATATTTATCCTATCTTGAGAGATCTGACATCATAACTAATGTTTGACTAATGACACCATAACAAACATATTTGTTGTGAAATATTCGCATTTTGCTATAAAAACAAAGAAACAAAAAGTGGTGTCACAGTCGAAACCAAGTTGACATACGTAGGGAAAAATTACATAAAAAAGATTTTTCGTATAAGATATTCATCTCCCTATACACGAAAGAGCCTTGAAGAATCAGGAACCCAATATACATATGAGAATATTCCCCGTGACAAATTGGCAGCATAAAGAGCGAATAAATTGTCTTCATACGTACGAAAATCGGAATAATCAAATAGCGAACACTATTGCAATATCTTTATATCTGTTGTAAAACTATATACTCATATCATCTATCTATACTATCATGCTAATATTATAAAGTCTTGAGCTTAGTCATTTTTAGATCTAGGGAAAGTCGTGGATTCGAGTCCCACGCAGGAAAATATTTTTGCGACGAGCACATATTTTTGTTCTAATTATAAATGTAATAAAAATATCTGTATAGTTATTATATACGTGTTTATCAGCTGTCCGGTTACCATAACATAGCCATTTAATTGTCTACAGAAATCGTCTAGACGATTCGATTATAATGGTATCTATGTTATTATTTAATAACAACTCAAACTACAAATGTGTTACCTACAAAGCAAAAAGGCCCTGGCCGTTACTTATAAGGGCGCATTCTTAAGGCTATTCCTGCCTATTAACTACTACGTAAGGCAATGCCGATTATTTATTTGGCATAAAAGACGCTTGCAAAATAATTGCATCCCTTATATTAAGAAAAGAACAAGTCATCTATATATTCAGATATAAATTTCGACTGAAAGAAATTTCAGTTCTACGAAAAGTTTTTGCAGAGGGTATAAATATGATCATCCCGACTAATCCTGAAGAATCTTTATCTGTAATCCGATCAACCAAAGGCAATGTCCACTTTCTTGACAATAGCCTACGAATTTGTTTGAATGCCAACGATAAACGAGCGGTGAGATACGCATGCCAAACATAACATAAGATAGACTGCGGGGAAGTCCCTAGTTATCTTTAGTAATAGGGGTGACCCGAAATAAAATAATGTAATATATATATTAACTAGGTATATCAGGTTACTTAACAATTAAGGATTTAAAAATTCCCTATACTCTCATGCAACAAAAGACACATTTAGGTACGCTTAAGGCTATAATTACATTTAACGATTTATGACATACCCTCATTTCATCACAAACTAATGGTTTATCGCGTGTTATTGAACTCTCTCACGATGCGACAAGCCAATGAAACGATATTTGTTTGAAGATTACGGGATATTTACGAGTGTAGCGACATTGTTTTCCGTATCGCCGAAGAAACCGTAAAGCGTTACCGGTCTTCCTCACTATTTTTTTTTATCCCTTTGACTCGCGGTGTAATAGAGAATCTAGTTTAATATTCTTAAAAAGCAAATTATATAATGTTGTCCAATTGTTTGCGATTTTATAGCCCTATTAGAGATCGGGTAGATATGTCTATTGGCGGCAGCGGCCACTTGTGACTGCTGCCTGCTGGTTTGCTGCTCTCTTTACATAACAAAAATATATTTTTCCTTGGGATTGTTTCGTTTTTCAGTAAGGTTATATTTTATGCGATTACACATTTTTTTCAAAATACTTCTTTAAACGTTAAAAAAACGAAAGCTTACATAAAAAAATAACGTTAAAATCGGTAAATTTAAAAAAAAGCTAAAAAAATTATAAACTAATGATGGAAAAGACATTTCAAGTTTTTTTCTCTTAATACACACCGATAACATCGGTGAAGCATTTTACAAAAAAAATACTATTCCTGTACTAACGTTCACCTCGATATTCTTTTTGGAAAGAGCCGTTTATTTCGGTAGGCAGACGTGCAGAAAATTGGGAGGTCATCCCGTCTACCGGAACGCGTGTATGTATATGTAGGATTTGAATAAAGAACGTTTTATTGCTGCCAACCGAATAAAAAAATTTACAAAAATAAAAGAAACAGTAATACAGACAGTGAGAGCCATGTATGGAATTGTCTCAATTTATTTAAAATTACTTTCAGGCTCTAGGAAAATAGAGATAATTTTATTACTGGCAAGAGTTTATTAATTGTTAGAACACAGAAAAATTTGGAAATTCTGTTACTAGGATTCCTATCAGAGCCATCATGAATATCCGTTTTCATGGATGTTCAAAGAAAAATGTATCAAATAAAAAAAGCAATAAATTTGATTAATATTCCTTGAATCTATTAAGGACCAAAATTGGATGCGAAGTCTTTAGAACTTTATAAGTCCTTTCAATTATTTTGATAAGTTTATTACGTCGTGCACTAGAACGTCTCTTATTAGAAGTATTTGCGTTATTTAATTGTATGAAAGCACTTCAATAAAAAGAGAGCAAAAATCTCTCATATACACCCGGTGTCCGTTAAAATCAATATAAAATAATGGGTTGAGTTTTCGACCCATGGGCGTCATTTTATTACTGCCCAAACATAAGGCCGGTTGCACAGTGCAACCGCTGTCCCATATTTACATCATACAGCGATTGATTTGCTGAGTAACATACCTATGGGAACGAAGTGGTTTATAAAAGAATACAATTGAAACTGTAATGTAATAATCATAATTAATCAATTATAATTAATTATGATTATTTCGCACTCGTTTACAATACAGATAACACAATACCTCAATATGAGAAATAGCTGTATACAATACAAATAATATAATAACGTAATGTAAGTAATAATAATCGGGAGTGTGTAGTACTAATAGTACTAGTAGGAACTAGTACGTAAAAGGAGGCGGCTCAGATTTTGCTGACACGAGATTTACTGACTGCGATTTCCATTTAAAATTTAATATAATTCTTATTTTTATTACTACAGATTATATCGCCTCGTCAATATCCATTGGTGGATACATTCGGGCCAGCGGATGAAAACACCTTAAATATTAAATGCACTCCCGACATAAATTGACTGGATTCGTTTTACAGGAAACCGATTTAAATCTCTCTTACGTACTATAATATTTTAAATGCAGGTTTTCTCTCAATTTCCTTTAGCAAATTATAATGATTGTTATCGTGCAAACGTCGGCTAAATAATATGAAAATCATTTTTGCAATAAGTATTTTACATAACACTCGAGTTACAGTATTTATACCTATGTATGTATAATTATGACTCGAATCGTAAGATGCGATTCGAGTTATAATTTTACATAGTCATAGTGCAATACTGAATAATAACAAAATGAAATTTGATACACAGTGGCAATAGTTCTTGTGAACTTATTACGTACATACGTTTTTAAACTAAAATTATCTTATCACTTGCTAAAACGGTGACGGAAAACATCGTGATGAAACCCACACATCACATACAGAGATATAACATTTTCTGAGGTGAAGTCTACCAATCATAACGATAAAAAAGCGATCATAATTAAACAGAAACATGATCGTAACATCATAACAGACACTGTCAGCCGTTTGAACAAATCCAACAGCTTCGAACAGTTTTAACACAATCCAGGGGTTGTTAAAACACGACGCGCGGCGGACAAGCCGTCAAGAACTAATCCCACCACGGTGATGCAGGTCGTCATTTAACACCTTAAGCCCATAAACGCCACAGTTAAGCCTCAGAAACAGATGTATCTCGACTTCACAACGAACATTTGATTGATCCGTTTTATGAAATTCGTCGATGGTTTTTTATAATTATCACAGTTACGCACTGCTAAGCCGAGTCCTGGCCGATTCCCACGCGTGACAAAGACTTTGTATGATGAGCACATTCGTTATTTCTGTATCTGAGTGTAATGTTAACATCTAATTAAGAAATGTATATAGTACGTACAGATTTATTTTTATTAGCTATTTGGTCACAATAACAAAGGCATTAAGTAGCCTAATTTGAAATTATATACCTACCCGTGTGTGAGTTGGAAGTAATTAAAGTATCATAATTAATTTTTTTGCCACGTCGACTAACATTCAAAAGGCATTGTGAAATGGTATTCCATCCTCTAAATAGCATTTTCTAAAGAGCTCCTATTGTGTGTAAAATTCTCATACCTACTGCTGTTTTTGATTCGAGTTGAGTACGACAATAAAATCCTATGAACAAATCACCAAAAAATGTACGTGAAACACGACTACTTCAGACGAATATGTGTCGTGGAAATACGCCACAAGGTCGAAAATCTTGTGCACAAATTTGTCGGATAAATGCGGTGTACAGACGGAAATTCTATTATTTCCCGAACATCTTAATTTCGAAACTTACAATGGACGGAAGTGAACAAAAGCTTGTCTCTCAACGTGAAATATCGGTTTGGATTAGGGCTGCCACAATATTATGATATAAAGGACACGGTAAGCTGTACCTTAAAATTTACGGTGTATTTTGTTTGGTTGGCAATATTGTACAAATACCTCAGGAATTTCGTTTTGTCTTATGTCAAGTTTAATTAAAGGAAAAATTAATGACTAACGTAGGCTGAATGAAAAGTGAAGAAAATTCGCGGTATTTTCTAAATGTCAAAAATACACATACATTACATTTTGCGATATTTAACGATTTAAAATAAATAGCAAATGTTACATAGCGTACAGTTTTTTATATGACAAAATGTCTCAAAATACATATAATTATTACAGAGTTACGATTCATTTATACAATCACTACCCTGTAAAATTCTCAAATGGCCTTTTATTATTTTGAATTGTTAAGTATGGTATTAGCTGTAAATTGTCCGTATAAATAAATAAACTTCAAATCATAGGATCTTTGAAATACGTTTATGTTGTAGGTGATTTCTTTGAATCATGATGTAACTGATATTGCCGCACTGCGGTTGTGTTGATTCCTCGATGCAGCGAGATTATAGACGAATCACGGCCATTCGATCGTCGCGACCGTTGGTCCAGAGATCAGTGTAGCTGATGAACCGGGATTTTAGGTTCGATTCCCACCTAGGACAAATATATTTGTGATAATTGTTCTGTTTAAATGTATTTTTTTCTATAAAATTTATTAATCATCTGATTACCATAACACAAGATCAGCAGGGGTTGACGTTTACCTAAGCTATTATAATTATTAAAGTAGTTATTTTAGTTTTTGATTTTCATATAACGTGTATACAACTCAATAGTTTAATTCTCGATATCTATTAGATACGCTTGTATGGACTAGTATTACAAAAAGTCTGTCCAATATTTCACGTAAATCGTTGTCACCGTATAAATCTATTGTGCCGCCATCGTTTGATATATTAACTCGTCCCATACGGACCGGATTCAAAGTTTTCCATACCATGAGTTATGGTCTATTGACACAGACGTGAGCTCTGAAGTCTGAATTTCAATGGAAATGTGAATACCATTACGTTACGCCGACGCGCTTATAGCTTTGTGAAGCCGGTGTGCCGAAAGTGATCTGTCTAGTAAACAAAAACGCGTTCTGGTAATTATTACACAGAATAACTAGGGCTTTCATGAGCTTCCAAAGTTATTTCTATATTAAACAGTCTTATTTATAACAGACTTAAGTTGGCAAAGTTCGCCGACTGTCTGTAATACAGTTTCATAACATCCATACATAATACAATAATTTACAGTTGGCTATTGTGTACCTAATTAGGCTATAGAAATTGCAGGAATATTTATTATTATTCCTGAAACATGAAATTCGAGATGATGTTACTATTCTTTTTAAATTATTAATAGAATTTTTCCACAGTCCAAAAAGTGGTGCTATCCATATTTTATATTTAAAGTTACATTTTGAAAATAAATTTTAATCTAAAATTATCTCAATGTTGTATACGGTTCGCCCGGAGAAGTACCACCGCCACACCTATGTATTTCTGCCGTGAAGCAGTTGTTTCAATTGTGTTTCGGCCCGAAGGGTGTGGTGACCGGTCCACTTGTATATCAGAGGCGACCATCTTAGTCTTCAAGAGTAGCAACGTATCTGTGACTGACATCTGATAGGGTAACTACTAACACATACTAACTGGGCTAATATCACTAACATTCCCATTCCTGCAGTCCTGTTACTAAAGAATACT
>DWGJ01005102.1:0-10773 GCA_018246895.1 Aspitha aspitha aspitha
TGCAGTTTAACAGGCTTTTATGTTATAGAGTAGACAATCAAGTGTCTACTGTATCTGGGTTTATTCGGTCACAATAGTATAGATTCTGAGTAGTATGGGATCACATGATGGAGGGTTAGAGTTACCCAAGATATTAAGATAAGATATATTAAGGTAAGATAAAGCTTAACATAAGATATAGTTGAAGACAAGATAGATAAAATTAAGAGAAGTTATAGTTTTGAATCCGTATACGATATAAATTATAAAGGAATATTTATTTTAAGGATTTGTAGGTATACTGCTAGAAACATCTCGAAGGGAGTTAAACGCAAGTCAGCGATCACAATGCAGTCATTAAATACTTACAACCCTTCTTTATCAACCGTTCGTGGTCTTTGTTTTCACCCCTAGTTTCTCAGTAATTATGAAATATTGTAGAGTTGCTTAAATTGTATGCACAAAGAATGGTCTAAAGGTCTCTATAGCCATTAATTGTTGTACAGCATCTATTTACAAAATAAAAGTTACATAGTGTAGTATAATATTTGTTAATTCTGAAGTTTGATAACCTTATTTTTTCGGGGAATAAAAGTACCCTATATTATTTTACAACCCTTAAGCTATAGGTGGGCGCAGTTTTGTACAAGTGCAAATAATAATTTTCGACTGACTGACTCACAAAAATACAAACAAACACGTATATACAAACATCAGTTTACTATAGGTTAACAAAGCAATATAAACATTCACTCATTTGTTTTCATTTAAACAGATCGATTGTGCAACTTGCTTCCAACATGACCACAGGTATCAGCGCATCTGCAATGATATATTATATGTATTATATTCCACATCAATTACCACTAGTTATATAATGGTACATACATACATACACATCGTCACGCCAGGTCCCTAACGGGGTAGGCAGAAGGCAGTGAGTGCCAAATATCTCTGTCCTTACCAACCTGCCGTGCTTCATCTACTAGTATAGATGTAATAGTTAGATGCTTTAGCACCGAAAGTTATATGTATCTCATATTTATGGATAATATTTAAATTGTTGTGCTATTGTTTGGACATTTTTTGTCACATTTTTTCAGTTTTTTTGCTTATGTTTATAAATAACCTAAGAGCTGGGCTGACGAGTATCTCGCTCAGACAAGCCTCATGTATAGCTATATACATAGTATTGTTCGGACGTATTATTTATCTATTAAGTTTATTGCGGTTAATTAACAATAAGTAAAAACGAATTAAATATAGTCGTCTCTTTCACTCGTGCCACCGGTCCGCAACACCCACTGTGCTGTCACGGCTAATCATAAATATTGTGGCATGTTAACATAATTATCACTCAAAACAAAGTAAGTACTGGCCGTTCGAACTATGGAATTATCGCTTTCACCCCGCATACATTAGCTCATAAATATTTATATACAGTTCGGGGGTAGCCGGGGTCAGTTGCATAATTACAAAGTTTCATGCCTTGATCGAAGATAACACGGTAACCGATTAACAGGTAAATTGTTTTGTTGCATACAAAATATGCAAGGACCGCTGCTATACAAGTTTTTAATGCATTTCATTTTTTTCTCCATTTTTTTGATACAACTGATTAAACAGTATTAAGTAAGGTTATGAAACTTTTTGTTTTTACTAAAGAAATAGTATTGACTGGCCTCGTAGCTGAGTGGTTAGAGATCTCTGCGAAATCGGAAATCATGGGTTCGATCCACGCATAAGCAACATTTGTGTGTCGGGTATGTGTGGGTGTAATAAAAATGTTTATTGAATACTGCACATTTATCAGCTTATTGCTTACGGTTTATCAGCTGTCCGGTTACCATAGTTACGTTTTGGCTAGTTTGGGACCAGATGGCTGTGTTTAGTTGTGTCCCAAGATATAATTATTCTTACATTATATTTATATCCAACATAAAGCGCCTTTAGAAGTCTAGCTGTGGCAATGACTTTTTAGCTAGTCCTTTGTTCCAAAATCAAGTTCGGGTCTGCTTCCAATTGCCTACAGCTGTAACAAAGAATATTTAGAAATATTTTCTTTCTTTTTTCTTCTTTAATTATCTAACATTTTCAAAGGCTCAATATTATGCAGTGTGAATGTCGAAAACAAGCTTGTTTAAACTGTCATTTCACGGTACACTTAACATCGTACCGGTAAGTTGCACCTCATGGCTTGTCCACTTAGCCCCCGCTCACCCTAATTAATGGCTCACAAGAACGGTGTTTTTTTGATTAAACCGGCGAATTAATCACGATTGTATCTCCATATCGATGTTTTTGAGATAATTTATTTCCATTTTGGAATTTTAACCACTCGCCGTGTGAGCCGTTGAAACAATTTGGTGGTTTTGAGATTTAACATAGATACAAGCGTAATTTGGTTTAATTCGATCAGTTAAGAAGATTTACGGTCGTCGCGTCGGTTGTAAGTGTATGCAGTTAACCACGGTTTGTGTTAGCGTCGCACGATAATTTTCTGACGCTTGTTTACCCAAGCGAACTGTCTAGGTCCTGTTCAGATAAACGGTGATTAAATAGATTATATTGTGGGCCTTGCGGTTCAGTGGTCATTTAACCTGAACCTGCAACACGGGGTCGTGAATTCGATTCCCAGTGATGACGTTTTTGTGCAACTGTCTCCTCCAACTGCTGAGCTGCATGGTGCAGTATGCTCCAAGTTTCCCGCAGGATCAACATAGGCTATTGAGTGCCTGTATTATGGTAACCGGACAGCTGATAAACATACATACATATATGCTTTGTTATTCAAATAGTTATTTCCATTACACCCACACAGAACACACAAATGCGTTCATCACACAATCTCTAACGATTTTTGATAAGACAACAGGTCAAAGTGCAGAATAAAGTAAAGTTTAACTATTGAACAGCTCGAAATGTTCCATTTTGTTTAAGGAAGAAAGAACACTTTATTGGAAACAAAATTGGTTATAAATGTTTATTGCTACGTAACAACAGGTATTCGTCCATTTAATGCAACTGTAAATTAAAATTAATGGCGACTAAATTGCTGATAATAAAAAAAATTAAAATATAATTAGTTCATTTTAGATAGTTAACGATGAAAGTAACAAGTAACATGGCAGCCTCGACTCCTGATGTGATGTGTTCATACGACAGCATAATTGATAGTAATACTTGATGTTTGCACTTAACAAGCGGAATTGTCTTCGCACAACGCAATTAGTGGGTTTCCGTGTTAAGTGGAGTACTTTTTTTCTTTATCACTGATTACGCAATACTCACAATGAGAGTTTAAAGTTTTTAAATTTATGAACTCAATTAAAAAAAATTGTTGGTAACGGCGTTACTCGTAACTTATAGGGTTCCTATAAGCCTAAAGTTCCTACGTTTTGTTCTAGTTTTATTGTTGTTTGTACGTTTTATTTTTTGTATTAACTAAACGACATTATAATTAAGGTTATTCGGTTTGGTAATGACGGTAACGTTAGTTTATTAATTCACTAAAATACATTATTTATTACCACTGAGTTAATTAGGTATTTTGTAATATCCAATAAATACCGGTTGCTATTTCGTCAAACAGACACTTGTGTGCATTTGTGTGTTCTCCCCCTTAGCTGTGACAAAATAGATGCAATTCTGCAAATATGATTCGGATCGTTTTTATGGTACCGGCTATCTGCATTAGTTGATATCGTCATTTATTTTAATAACCATATGGCGTTTAACGAAAGTCTTAATAGCAGCCCATAGACAAAATTACAGCCATAAACTTGAAAGTGAACAATTAAAGGGTCACCTGCCTTTCATTCCAAAATTCCCTTTAATTCTCGTTAACCATCATATAGTGTTATTCTAGCACTTCGCGAACTCGTTACGAGATCGTTTCTTTATCGCTTCATGATGATTTTTGAGCAGCTGCTACAAAAAAGGATAGGAGTCACATCACTGATTTACTATATTGTATAACGCTAGTCATTTCCTTGGTATTTTAATATTATTCATGTATTAATTGACCCCCATATTTAAATACCACACAATATTGTTGCCTAATATAGAAAAAAAACTATTTTTATTGTACTATAATTTCACAGTCCGTGAAATGACATAATGACATAAAAAAGTAAGGAATGTATTTAGCTCATATTAAAGTTTAGTTAATGTCAAGTAAGTTGCAATGAGATATTTAAGTCCAAATAGTCAATTAAAAGAACTATCTTAAGCGGTATTTATCGTTTTACATAGGTATAGGCCGACAACTTAGTTTACGATTATTTTACAGAATTTCAAATTCGACGACATAAAATAATCCGTGGTCATTTTGAAAAATAACGTAAAACGTCCCCCGCAGTGGCAATGGACAGCTCGTTTTTGTTGAACGTTGGCTCAACAATAATAATGCAAATATAACAAAAGTTGGCAACACTAATTGCAAAATGAAGAAGTAAATTTTCACGGGGTTATTAGTAAAAAAAAACTTTCGCCGCGCGTCCGTTTGTCCGGTGTGCGCTGTCGTAACATTGCGTAATTACGGTAATAAATTTAAAAACAATATGGCCGCAAGATGGCTGTCGCGATAGCCAATGAAGGAGCTTTAGGTACTTGTTTTACTACTGTGTTACTATTCAGTAAAACATTGAATGCTATCATTTAAAAAACTGACCACTAAAACACTAAGGATGATTGGAGAAAGAAGCAGACAATAAAACAACTACAAGTACATATTTGCGAAAACAAACTTAAAATTAACAAGGCACGGACGGCAAGTCAGTGGAGTCACAAATATAAGCATCAAAAAAAAAATATCCTCCCCACCGGTGGGCACGGTCTCTATGATTGTAGGAGGTGTTTGAGAGGATATTCCTATGCTGACTGGAAACTGACTGAATGGAAAATTGAAGGTGGTGGGTTCGATTCCCACCCAGGACCCATTTGTGTGATGAGCACATTAGTTCCGTGTCTGGGCGTAATACAATTTTCTACATAAGGACTGTTTTGTACGTATATATGTATGTATGTTTATCAGGTGTCCGGTTACCGTAACACAGGCATTGAATTGCCTAATTTGAGATCATACAGCTGTGTGTGAAATTGTCCCCGCTTATTATTATTATTGCAAATGAAATGTCGCTTATCGCTACGCGCTCGCGGTGCAACGTGCGAGCAATAAACTGTTTTTAATGACTCGATGCCACCTGCACGAATTTGTCTCGGTGACAATGTCTGAGGGTTATACGAAAAGAAAGTCGAGTGAATTTATTTGATGAGTGCCTTGAACTGCCCTGCAGTAATTTGTGGTTAGCGAGTATCGCCGGCAAAGGTGTTGTAACAAATAATACAGGAGTAGATATAAAGAGGGCGGGTGAGGCGACATTTAGTCCTGAAATGCCGATGTCGGACCATGTTTTAATGGGCTTAGAAAATTTGCATTTTACGGTATGATATGCAGACTATAGGAGCCAATGCAGTGTATAAATATCATGTGATTAAAGAGTTTTTTGCCCATATTGGCAAACCGATAACGGATCGTGATAGCGCTCATACGGCAGCTTTACTAGTGCCTGATATAGGCTGGTTATGATTACGTTGTAAAACATCGTATTAAGTTTTATTATTACAAAAAATTGCATTCATTTACTTCAACAAATGACGGTTGTAAATTGTAATGATTACCATACTTATAATATACGAGTTATTATCATTAAACACAGTAATTTATACCCACTCTCAATAGTATCTGTAACTCTTATTTTCTTTACTTTCCAACTACGCATAAACTAGTTTTTTTACTAATAATTTTCACTGCTGCTTGATACCAATCTTACCAATTAGAAGGTTAAACCCACATTGACTACTGTCCACATGCAAATTGACAGACTACGCATTCAAGCTAAGTTTTTGGAAAACCATTGAAAGTTGCACTAAGTGTGGATAGGTGGATACAGGTGAGCTCGCAGTCAAACGCAAGCCTATGCTACAGTATAAAAAATTGTGGTTTTTACATTAATTGATACGTAATGCCATATTACATTTGTATTTCAGACACAACATGAAAAGCCATAATCAAATTAATACGAACCGCCCCATAGGTATGCCGGCAGGCACTTGTTTACAAGCGATCCATATAAATTGCTTTATGCCAGTAAGTAAGTTAAGAAAACACTCATAGGTATCGATAAGTTCTGTGTTTTTGTACTAAGTTATTATATATTTGAAGTTGACACAAAATCAAGTATTATTTGATTCTAAGCTGCGTAACTCGTGTAATTTTTGTGTCGAGTAAACTTTTTATTTTGTCTAATTATAGGTAGGTAATTATGCAGTAAAGTCAGTTGTCATTATGCATAAGACTCGATTATTTGCCGCTATTTAGGACTACGTTGAAGTCTAAAGAACTTAGATCCTAAGGTCGACATCCTAATACTTAAAAAAAATATATATGTAAATAGAAAATATCTTTCATAATTGCATCGTTCATTATTCAAGTATAGAAGTGAATTTTCAATTAATGTTATGGCTAACAAATATAGATGAATGCGGCAATAATTTGACAACCCTATAAAATCTACCGGCAAACTAAAAAACGTTTGCCAAACGTACAAAACGATGTACACAACCCTAAGGAGCGCTGTAAAGATGGTACGAAAATTGAATTAATTAACTTCTCAACAGGTGGCCGAGATAACTTGGTTACTCGGGGCGTTCTTAATAATTCCATTTTACTTTGCTGAGGAGAGTTTTAACGATTCCAGTTCCGCGCTTACACTTGGAGGCATCTTCGTTGACGGGATAAATGGATGCGGTAAAACAAATTTGCAAACGAAACATTGTATTTCGGAAATAATTATAAATATTAAAACGAAAAGATAAGTATCATTTGCAGATAAAGAAAAAGGACCGTTTATTTTCTAATTATTTTTTGTCGGTTAGTAATTGCTGAAGGCAGAAAGCTCGGAACCGGATTTCTGCGTGCTGAATGCAGGTCTAGGTCAAGCAATGGACTTTCAAAGGCCGATGGGATTTTCCCAATGCGTAGTAGAAACTAAAGATATCCTGGTAGAATTGTGACAAAAATTTATTCAAGTATAGACTTA
The DNA here is from genome assembly GCA_018246895.1 of Aspitha aspitha aspitha. Classification (NCBI taxonomy): domain Eukaryota; kingdom Metazoa; phylum Arthropoda; class Insecta; order Lepidoptera; family Hesperiidae; genus Aspitha; species Aspitha aspitha. Next base: position 7,083 of record DWGJ01005102.1, read on the forward strand.
GTTATAGTATAGTAGATTTTACCTTCATTTGATTAGCCTCGTGGTCGAGTGGTTAGAGACGGTGACTGCAAAACCGGAGGTCGTGGGTTCGATTCCCACTCAGGACAAACAGTTATGTGATGAGCACATTTGTTTGTTCTGTGTCTGCGCGTAATAAAAATATCTATCCATAGAAGTACTATATCGTATGTATATACTATGTTTACCAACTGTCCGGTTACCGTAACACAGGCATTAAATTGCCTAATTTGGGATCAGACAGCTGTGTGTGGAATTGTTGCCAGTTATTTATATATTTATTTATTTATCGCGACTTGCTGTAAGACATTATTTAAATTAAAAAAAAAATATATTTACCCACATGTACTATTCTAAACACTTTTTTCTACGATGGTTCATGTAACTAAATACTAATTCTTTACATTCAAAGTTTCTCAAATGTCATGCAATCGTTGGAGCGCTGGGTCACTGACCACTACAGCGATAAACATGCTTTCATAATGGGTCGAATCTATTTAGCAAACATGAACTTTTCCATACACATGCAATACCTATATTTTAAACTAGCTGAGCCCCACGGTTTCACCCGCGTTAATTAGAAAACAATCTAGCCGACTCCGCAAAAGTTGTCTAGCCATATAAATTATTCCCGTTTTTGCAACATTTTTCATTGCTGCTCCACTCCCACTGGTCATGGCGTGATGTTTTATAGCCTATGTTACTCGTGGATAATGTAGCTTTCGTATGGTGAAAGAATTTTTAAAATCGGTCCAGTAGTTTTTAGCCTATTCATTCATTTCTTCATTCATTCATTCATTCATTCATTCATTCCTCTTCATAATATTAGAATAGATAAAATCGTAATAATAAAACTTGTTGTAAAAGTATGGAAAACGTAAATGACTTCAGTAAATAGAGCTGCATTAAAGATAATAAAGAGAGATATAAAGAAACCTGTCGATCGTTAAGATATAGATAAATATATGGCAATTTGTGCTTTACACCTAATGATATAAAAATATATTAAGCCTTATCTAACAACTTTGTTGGTAGTAGGTAATATTATTCTGTTACTTTCATAGTTTATTAATAATTTAATATCTGATGGTTTCGATAAAAATATAACTGCAAGAGCAGTAGTAAGTGCCGTTAGTATTCAGCATTCAAAACTTTATTGTTTTTGTAGGTACGCTATTTCTAATTGATATTGAAAAGTGCTGAAAGATTTACTGTCAGATAAAATGGCAATAGCAATTTTACTGTGATCAAGAACACAAGTTTTATACCTGTAATTATAAAGGAGTTAATTTAACGGCTACGCTATTGGGGTTGTTAATGTTATAAATTGTCATTCTGTTCGTTAACTGTAAGTTACTTTAGAAACAGGGTGAGCAGTGATTATACAACTTATCACTATCGCCATCATCAATGCTTTCATCGACCCATTGGAATTTTACTGGAAGAGTGTACCGTTTACAAAGAAAAATATAGAACCTACTTATATTGCTGTAAGTAAAACGAGCAGAGTACTTTCCAAACGAAATATTATCAGAAATGTGGTACTGTTGTGTAGAAAAGTTAGAATTTTTCTGCTTTATCGTCGATACAGTTGAATAAAAAAAAACGTCCCTTAAGATTGCCTGCTTGCAATAGACTAGTGAATAAGCGTTGCTTAAGCAAGCACAGGTTCTATCCCAGACTGCACGTAACCCACCATTAAGTGAGCTCGTAGTTAAACGCAGGCTGCACTGTAATAAATTAATGGTAATAAGTACTTTTTACAAACAAGCCTTTTACTACTTTTAAAAACACCTCAGCAAGCCATATGATACCCATACTGTGGTAGTGCAGAAAAAATAACAATTCCGCCATCTTGCGAGATGCGCAATATTGAAACTAGATTGACGTCATATAGCTAAGCATGCATTGTCATCCAAAATAGTTAATACCAAATAGTTCCCGTCCGGACAAACATATGCACATACATATATTACATACATGCCAAGTTAATAAAAAGCTTGTAAAAAAGATACGTTGACCACTTTTCTTGTGCCTGTTTATCTATAGCCCCTGTGATAATTATTTAATTTGTTTCCTTACAAAAAATACCGTGCCTCGGTTCTGCCAGCGATCAGTCTGCGTCTGATTGCCGCTAATGGCGTCTGCCGCGGACGGATGCAATTCAAACAATTTGTAATGTCGCCGTTCTGTTCAGTTTTTTTGTGCTGTGTTCTCAAACGTCTAGAAAATTCTCGAATTGAGCTCCCGAAAAATGTAATCTGTTTTCGTCTATTTTACATAAACCCACCGTTAAAGTTTCATTTGGGTAAAGATTTTTTATTTCAATTAGAAGACTCCGCGAAACTTTTTTTTTGCAACATACTCTAAGGTGTGCGGGTTTCCTCACGAAGTTTTCCTTCGCAATTATGCCAGGTGATATTTAAATTAAAAATTAAAACGCACGTACGAAGTGCATCCAGGATTGGAGCCCAGACCGCTTGCGTGGGAGGCTAAATTTCAAACCACTCTAGATCTCTAGACTAGCACTGCTGGCCGGGAAATGTAATGAAATAATTAACTAATATAACGTTTTTAACCACATCCTCTATACAAACACCGGAAGCGCGTCACAGAAAGCGTTCGCCCGGTGCCGGAAGCTACGCCGACGCGAACACACTCGTAGCTAATCAGTTTAGCAACCGGTAAAGGGTAATAAAATTGGGTTTACCCATAGCCAAGTAGCCTTTTACCCTTTGACATAGTCGACGATAAAGAAAATCGTATTAGGGTTGCATAGTAAAATTAATTCTGCTCTACTTGGCGGTGGCACTGCCGTGCCCCCAAATATTGAATAATTTACAAAAAAGATAAAACGAAAATCTTAATTATTGATATTTTTTTTAATACGTTTACACCAATTTTAACATAGTGTGAATTATTGACTAATTGCGATTAATAGAACTTTGGTATGAAATAAAAAATATTACTGCAAACATCATTTACCATTGCTGATCCATGGTTTATTCGTAAAATAGTAAATATGAACAATACTGAAGAATTCACGGCACACGGTTATTCTACTTTTGAATTAATAACTTGAGTTGGCTTGCTTAAGTGCCAGCTTAGTATCGACTTATAAAACGAAAAAAAATTAACGAGTTATTATATGTACTAAGATTTTAATGCAAACATTATTAATACTCGTCTAGTGTAGTGAGTAGTCTTTGATTGCGATCACGAAAAAATACAAATAAGTATTTAAAATGCCGGAAGCACGGGACGGGAAGCGCCGGCCATTACCGGAAGCCGCCCCGCCCTCGATACCGGCGAGCTACACAAATCATTACGTTAAGGGGTAAAATTGTAGACTGCAACTAATTAAATTGATTTTGTAAACGAAACTGGGATAGTGGGTACCATGCTAATCTATACTTAAATTGGTTGAACGCGCTAATACTAACTACTGTTGTATATAAGTTGTAATACGGATCGATAACTGATTTTGTTAGTAAAATACAACTGTTTGTTCACTCTTTTTTATTTTACACATATTTACAAAATGACACATTAAGAAAACTTAAAAAACAATATGCTTTTATTTTTTTATTTTTTTTGACATTTCCACACACGGCTGCCTGATCCCAAATTAGGCAATTTAATGCCTGTGTTATGGTGACCGGACAGCTGATAA
>DWGJ01005103.1:0-10771 GCA_018246895.1 Aspitha aspitha aspitha
CTAATTGAAAAATTGTTTTTCTGCTGAATAGTCAATTTATCGAGGAAGGCTATGTAACATCACGCTATGACTAATAGGAGTGCAGCAGCAATGACAAATGTTGCAGAAACGGGAAAATATTGATTTCCACGGGGACGAAGCTGTCGGTACTGCTAGTATTTTATAAATGAAAAAAAAAATCTATAAACATAAGTTGACGGGACAGCAAGTTGATAATATCGTTTTATAAATTAATTATTAACTAGCTGCCAATATGTATTTAAAATTGTTTGTCCTCAGCGAAGGCGTGTCGGCGAGATGGCAGCCGCTGTGGGCCGTGGCCACGGCCGCCGTGTTCTCGTTGGACGGCGACGCGCCGCTGCTGGCTGAAGAGCTCGACTTCGCGTTCCGTGTTTGGCAACACTTTCCCGAGCGCATCGTCGGCTATCCGGCACGCAATCACTTTTGGGACGAGTCAAAAGTATTTTTTTACTTTTACTACATTGTATTGTCTATATACCGTCTCGACTTCTTAATGATTTGCTTTAAGTAGATATTTGGCACCTGACCTATAAGCTACAAATCTGAGCTCCCCCTGCGCCGAGGTTTCTCCACTGCTGATTCATGTATTTTATGACGGTCTTTAGATAAGAATTTAAATTATATCGTGAAAAGGGTAAAAAAATGTTCGAGTATCGAGTTCGAGTATCGAGTAGTACCAGTCTGCCATTCCAGGGACCTGGTTTCAAATCAAGTCACATACTTTTAATTTTCCGTGGGTTTTATAATTTTAAAATATACATATATTAATGTGACTGTTGTCTATTCTAAGTAAATAATTTGACTTAGCCGTCTATCTCTTATATCTATGTAGGAGTGAGTACAGCGCCATCTATTAACTGGTCTCAGAACAAGATTGACAGCTGGCAGTCTAGCGGAGCGTCTTGATAATGGAACGCGGCTATTTTTAAAAAAAAGAGTGAAAAAGTGGCGGGAAAGGCGTGCGCACGACGTCTCGTACGAATTGCTATTGTTACACGCAATCTATCAATCGGTCTCTTCAAATACAATCGTGTGTGATCTAATCTGTGCTATTCTCGATAATTGTGAACTGATTTTGCTGATCTAACGTACATGGCTTGCTTTATCTCACGCTCTGTGGCCGATTCTGATGAAGGCGGGGAACCGTCTGCATTTATAAAAACCCCTTGTCACGATGTTCGTTTGCGATAATCTCCGAAACTACTGAACCGATGTCAATGAATTTTTTTACATATCTATTGTTTGATCCAACTTAAAAGATAGGGTATTTTTTTTATCTCAATTGATAATCTAATTTTTTTATTGCAAAATCAATGTTTTCTTACGGGACAACACTTAGTGTGACAAACATCATGGTACGGGATTTTGACATTATATGATTTGACATACCTATGTAACCACGGCAACGCGTGGTCAAGTTATCTAGTATTAGTATAAAATAACGCAATATTTATGAAATTCCAAACAGACTCCTCCAAAAATACCAGAGATAATTTTCCATTCAAAAAGTTTTCCTAAAAATCTATTGATTTGTAGATATTATCCTCATTTACTTCGCTGCCGTCCATAAAAATAAGCTTTCTTCATCCGGTCTAATGTATCTTTCACATGGTAAGAGAGTTTTTAATATCTTGAGATCGAAGATAAAATCTCCGATTAGGTGTACAGCTTACACCGTAAAATATTCAGAAAGTGATATCGAACAGGATGATCTGCGTTCTCCAGTCGTAGGAAGAAACCTCGGTGGCTCGCGTACGTGTTAGGACGATATAGAATGCGAATACGAACGCGTAGGGCGCCTGGGGCTACAGCAGCAAGTGGGGCGGCGCGTACTCGATGGTGCTGCCGGGCGCGGCGCTGGTGCACCGCGCGTTGCTGGCGCAGTACGGAGCCGCGCCGCCCGCGCTGCGGCTGGCCGTGCGCCGCGCGCGCAACTGCGAGGACATCCTGCTCAACTGCCTGGCCGCGCACACCACGCGCCGCCCGCCGCTCAAGCTGGCGCAGCGCCGCCGCTACAAGGCGCCGCACCACCGGTACAGGTACTTTGATCCTAGTAACAACGTGAGCCTCCGCGACCGATTATCTACTCACGCCGCTTTTTGAATAACGACGTATGCGTGTATTCCTCGTCGCTTATCTCACTTGCACTGCGTGGTTTCGGCTTTATATTCCTTTTCCCCTGCTTTTCAGAATGAAAAAGAACTTGTCACTGTCTTCCTTCTGCGTCTTTTTTCACTTTTTCTGTGTGCTGAACACGAAATCGTGTACGGGTATACGCCTTACTCTCTCTCCTCCTTGTCTTTCCTGTCCTCCCGATGGTGTGTACGAGTACTATACTATGCAATAGTTATAGTTAATTATCACTGAACGTGTTAGCAGAATTTCTTGGTCGTTATTACAAAAACTATAATTTTGGCCGTTCTCTTAATTATGTTCATGGAATGCTATTAATTATAATTAATTAATAATTATTATTATTAATTATTCAGGCCTTAATGAAAGTATGGATGTGTGTATGTGTAAAATAGGTATCAATGGAAAAATAAAGCTTAAGATATCCATTCTTTATCTGAATTTTCATTAGTTACTTCTTGCTTGATTTTCAAATACGATTAAAATTTGATAAGATAATGATCTTTATAATACCTAGACAAGCGTGGCAGAAAAAGAAGCTGCTAAAGGAAATTGACTACTTCAACAGATGCATTTTCATTTGATGCGTAATACCGACTCATTGTTGTTCTCCTAAATAGTTTTCTCACGATTGCTAATCGCGGCTGTCCATACCGGCGGGCACACACCCAGGATTATCACCGGACGCCGTGTTTACTCCTGAAAATGTTTCTGCGTCCCTTTTAATAATAAATTATTTTTCTTCGCTTCGTTTATTATGAACCAAATCTTGTATATAAAAATATATTTGTTTATTATATATGCTCGGCGAAGTACGATTTACTTATGCTTATTATTTGATAGATTTGCCTTAAGTTAAGTTCTAGTAAAGAAAATGTATATTTACGTAATAAACTGTTGACTCGATAAGCCATTGAAGTAGGTACAAGTCTAGAATAAGCTGACCGCTCATTCCGTATACGTTATGACCGGAATAACCTGCTCTTTCTTGCATAACTTCAATACGTGTTATTGCGTAGGATTGTATGGTAGGCCTAGTCATTTGAACCGTAATAATATCTTGTTTGTAGGTCCTCATGGAGCGATCCGGAACATTTCGTCCAGAGGCAGTCCTGTCTGAATACGTTTGCGGCCGCGTGGGGGTACATGCCGCTCCTCCGCTCCATTCTTCGTTTGGATCCCATACTTTTTAAGGATCCTGTGTCGACACTCAGAAAGAAATATAGAAAAATGGAATTATTAACATCATAATAAAATCAAACAAAATTTAGTCAATCCTCGATAATTATGTGATTGCATTATGTAGTAACTATGAGACAACCATTCTGGCATGTTTAATTCAATTTGGCACTATTACATTATTGCCAATATTTAAAGTTGCCCATCGCAATACACTGTAGGTATGTATGTAGGTAGGTATGTATGTATACATTCCCGTATGTAATGAAATTTTTTATTTTTAATTAAATTCTTTGGTACGTTATTTATTTTAAGCCTTCACACTTATTATTACTTTTAGCTGTTACATAATATATTTTTGTCATAATTTGTAACGTTCTTGTTCTAGTCCTGATAAGTTATATTTTAGTGAGTATTTATGTAAGTATGTGTATATAAGTTTTATGATCTGGTACTTTATTTATTATTAAATCGATAATTATAAATAGATTGACTCAGAAAAGACTTTTTTTTAAAGCACCTAATATTTAAATAATAGATATATAATAACAGTTGTAAGTCAACATTACCATGTGAGGGTACAAAGTTTACGATTCGTTTGAAAGTGGGCGGATAATAAGAAAAATTGAGCGGTTTATATCCTAACATTGCATCGCATTAAAAGTCGATCTCCGTAAGAAATATGAAAAAAATATTTCTTAAAAATTAAACTTGCATAATTATTGTATATAATAAAAAATCATTTTCAATTGAAGTTGTTTATCGTAAATTATAAATTAAAGGGTTTAATGCTTATATTAATAAGCATTGATATAATGCTTATATTAATAATTGATTTAATTGGAGCGTCCGGTGGGGTCATCCGAGAGCATTGGTAAGCATTGCATAAGTAGAACGCAGCTGACATAACGAAGACTTCGCAACAAGCACAACAGTGGCCTTGGCCCCGATGGTACCGGCGCGGGCGACCGGCCGCGGCGTGCGAGCCGCGCGCGAGCCGCGCAGTGCTGGCTGCGCGGTTAGCTGTTGCACGCGTGCCCGGACTCCGCGGGGCTACTCTGTTCCCACTCATATAGTTAACGCAGTGTACGTAGTAAACGACTTATCTCAACTTATTGGTTTTTAAATATATTGTACTACTATGTACTTATATTTATTGGTTTTTAAAATAAACTAATTAAACTTCAGCGATATTTTTAGTGATCGGACTTGAAGAATATTTATGTGTAATATGCATTTTACCATGGCAGAGTGATACAATTTAAAAATCAATGATGCTAAGAAGTTTAGACAAATGTAGATTATTTTTAATTAGCTTTAAAATAAGTTATGGTTCATCACTTTTAAAAACTTGATATGAAACATGATAACGCGAAGGTGTAGGTATACTCAAACACAATCAATTTACTAAGTTTTTGTTTAACTGTCTACCGTTTGCGTTTTCAGCCAAGTGTGTAAGGTGCGGTGAATGGAACGATCGACCCGACAACCTTCGCCCCAAAAAATTGTGTAAAATATTAACAAAGTTGGGTCAGTATGTAACTCATACATAAGCATGTCAGTTATTCATTTGCTAAATTATTATACAATGATTTAGTACTAATTAAATAATGATGTTATTTGAACTTAGGTGAAAATTAAAAAAAATTATTTGCTAATTATAATTACATTAATACAACATAATAAGTCTACGTATTTAATAGATTATTTAATGAGAAACTCTAATCCCTCCGTAAACAATAAATAAACCTCTTTTAAAAATGAATCACTTTTCTGTCTAGAACAATTCGTATTTTACTACATCGTATTTACTACTAGAACATGTCCATTGAATTAGTGCAGTTCTTACTAATGCAGCTGGCAGCAGTGGACGAATAATATAAAGGAAAGAACAAACTCCATGTCATAATTTTAAATATATGAAATAGGTACGTATAAAATAAGACGGACTAAGATATACGTATTTGTTATATAGGTACATCTATATCTACATTAGGCATCTTCTGGATAGGTCCAGGTGGCGTTCAGGAGATCACACTATACATATTCATAAACATTATGGTTCCATTATCATACTCAGCTGTTACGTTGTTGCCTCATAATGTATGTGAACGGTGGTTAAGTATAAAATATACGTGCTGCGATTAACGTTTAGTTCTAGGCGTCGATATCGGATGGAGATGTTTGGTCCATTAGCGACCTGGCGTGACGATATGTATGTATGTATGTATATTTGGTACATAGCCTGTTACAGCTGCGATCTTTTGGGTAGATGACGCGTAGGGGGTTTTATTTTTTAATAAAATTGTCCGCTTAAATTGTCGATAGCTGGCCGCGGCGGTCGATTATACACGCCGATATAATCACGTAAATTACGAATCGAAACACTAAAATTTAGCCTATTTTTGTAATGGGTTTTCACTATTAATAAACATTCTTCTATGCTTTGACGTATCCTTTTCGTAAATGTCAATGTTTTTCTTTTAACAAAAACCACATATAGCTGACGCAACAACTGACGGTTGAAAATGGCGCAATTGCAAATTCCAATTTTAGCTGACATACCCTACCAGTATATTGTTGAGAACGTAGTTTAGCGAAAAGATTGGGAAGCCGACTAATCTATGTATATGTAAGCAACCTTGCAGAGAGTATTTTTTATTAATAAGTTCAACTACCTATTTAGATCCATGCTGCAAAATTAATTTTTCAGACATCATCAAAATGGCACGTACTGAACTGTGGCTAGTGACAATAACGCTTATCGGCGTTATACTTCCGCTCTTTACAGCGCAACCCGTTAGTATAATAGATTAATATATATTTTTTGTCTTTACGCCTATTAAGACTAATACCTATTATTATTAAAAGTTTTCAACAGATTGAAACGTTTTAAGGGTTTAATACGTTTCGATCTGTTCAACCTTTACTCCCAGAACAGCAAGTAAGATGATAAGGGTAAACAAAGAATGAAATGCATATCATATGTTTATGTATATATGTATATCTTTACATGTAATAAAACTATAGAAGAGTTTAATCCTGTATATTGAGTAAACACAAAAAAATACCCCTAGGGGCCTTCATATAAGTAACAAGGCAAAAAAAAATCGTTTTGGAATTTTTGTGTCTGTCTGTTGTTCGGCTTTAACGCAAAAACTACTGGACGGATTTTTATGAAACTTCTTTTGTTATATAGCTACTAGTCCTTGGCAACATAGAGGCAATAATTTTTTTATAATATCGGAATATCCGTTTCGAATTTTTGAGCGGTACGAACTTCGCCGGGGCAGCTACTGTACAATAAGAAGATTAAGCTTTCTTCTTTAAATTTAAGAATCAGAAAAACAGCGAAAGCTTTGCTTACATGTTCTTATACCGTAAATACCAACATATATGTATATATGTAGAAGTTAAAATTAAACAAAATACATTCGTTGAGATGCTCGTAAATGAAGCAAAATAACTACATATTTGTCAATATTATTTGTGTTATAGCTATACATTGATAATGGAAATAAATATTTTTAATTTTTACATTTCTGTTTTATTTCTTTTTATATTACAGCCTACAGCTGATTTATCAATAGGAAAGGACCGTGCATTCAGGGAATCCGCTTTGCGAGCAGGAAGACGTGTTGCTGAAAAACCAAAATGGGGATTTTTTGGAACTGTCTTCAATCTAATATTAGAGGTAAGAACAACATCTAGTTTCAGGTTCTAATTACACTGATGCATTATACCTGTGACAAATGTTAACTGCTGGAATACGGCAATAATACAAAACATCCGTTAGGGTAGGTCCGTTATGACCATTCTTTTCTGATGCAACTGGTGACTGAAGGCCAGTAGCAAACCACTATTTGAAGAAACGCTACTCTTACTTTTATTGTATTAGAATTGACGACGAGAAACTTCAACAAGGATACATAAGTTTCGCAGTAAGGCTATAGATACATTTTTTCTGTGTCTACTGGTTGTAACAAAAATATCTATATACCTAAGTATTATATAATACGTATATGTATATTTAGTTAAGCTGCTGTCTGTCCCAATAGTAACCACTTCATAGTTTGAGATCAGATGGTTGTGTGAGGGTGTCCAGACGTTATACTAGCTGTGCCCGCAACTTCGCTCGCGTGGAAATCAATATTTTACCGTTTTTGCAATATTTGTCATTGCTGCTCCACTCCTATTAGTCATAGCATGGTATTACATAGCCTATAGCATTCCTCAATAAATGGACTATTCAACACATTTTTTTTTAATTTGAACCAAAACAAACACTCTTCAGCTTTACAATATTAGTATAGATAGTACAGATTGTTATTAAATTTTTTTTTTAATAGGTACAATTGTTTTATTTTCAGCAAATAAATGATACGAAAAGTGCATATAATCAAATTTCGGATTTAGTGAACAATCAATTCGTTGATGATAACGTAAGTACCTACCTACATTGCAAAATCTTGATGATTTAATGTAATTTAGTTATTACGTTATTAGATACCAAGCGAAATAAACACCGTTGTACTTTGTAACTTAAGGGTCAGTCGGTTAGCGTGATTTAAAAACGCCCGAGAAAAAATGATCAGACTTGATCATGCCTGTTCATGTATGATCAAGTCTGAATTTTGTTCGAATCATGCCTGTTCATGTATGATCAAGCCTGAAACTAGATCTGATCAGACATGATCAGTCCTGAGCGTATTTAACGCGTCAGACATGAACACGCATGGACAGACCTGAACAGGCATGGACAGACATGAATAGGCATGATCATAAATATATAATTTCATGTCTGATCAGACAAGTCGTTAATAAGGTTCTTTATAGTAATTCTGCACACAAAATACAAATTTAGTTTTCAGTCAAGGGTTTAACTAATATCATTAGCACAAACTACTTCATATACATATTTGAATATATACATAATATAAGTGATTCATGATCACTTCACTTTGATGATAATCTAGTGGCACAAATGCCTTCATAGTGGAAAAGTGGGAATTGTGTTCTAAAAAACAAAATAATGTCTAATTAAGTACTGAAATATATACACTACAGGCTGTTACAATGACACCGACTCCTGGTAGCAACAGTACTACAGAGAGCCCGAAAATTACGCGCTCAGAATTCTTGTCTATACTCGACCGCAACCTCAAAGGATTAGCACGGTTGAGAAACTTAGAATGGCGTGAAGCTAAAAAGGTAAAGTTATGCAATTCAATGATTTATATACTTACTAGCCGTGCCACATACGCGAGCGCGACGCGGTGTTACCTGCGTAGACTCCATTCCTCCATAATAATAATCAGTTTAGATGCCTTAATTTAATTCAAATTCGGCTTTTAGTAACTAAGTATTAATTAACAGCCGACGTAAAGTGAACGAGAAGTCCATAAAAGTTGAACAAGAAAAGTTTAAATATAAACCAATCATATAGTGCACAACATGAAATGTTGTCTAAATTAAAAAATTGGAGTGTCTAACTTTTATTTATAAGCTATAGGTGCATGTAGGATGTTTTTGTAGTGTTCATTACCGATTTTAATAACATTTTAGAACAGATTCATCAGGGGATTTATAAATTAAATATCAAATATAAGTGATGCCACAAATTATTCACAATATAACAATGTCAAAAATTTACAATGAATAATTAATTAACAACTTAATAATAAGTAATCACAGGAATAACAATCAAAACATTTTTTTCAGGATTCGTGGACCAATATGCAAGTGTACTGGAGTGAATTGTTTGGCAGGAAATCACGTAATTCTAGATAGTAGATGGACTAAGTGTATGCCATTACATTTACTTAAATCAAGACGTACTCATTATGAATAAAAAACGTCTTGTTACATATCAATTGGCAATATTATGACAATATTTTTTTCACAATATACGTTATGATAGTTGGTGGAGGTTGCCGATATAATTCACGTTATAAACTGTTTTTGATATCAGTGAGAGGACACTAACTTTGGCCACAGGATTCACTCACACTCCTTACCCTTACCCTTAGTATTGATAGATATATTATTTAGGTAGTAAAATTAATACGTCCTAGTACTAAACTAAAAGGATTCAATCTCTTGCCAAAATATATATAAATTTTAGGCGTTTTAATTTTGGTAGGCATTTCATGCGACGATAAATAAAATTATAAAAACTATATAACTACTTATTTTTCAAACTTTTGTGCCTAAAAATGTATTTTATTAAAAAAACCTGTAAGCGTAAGTACTGTATAAATATTGTAAATGAATATCAATAAATCATCAATATCAATAAATAAATAGAGAGTTTTTATAAAACCGGTTTTATTATTTGCGTCTGTAATTTAAATAAAACCTTGTGTAATAACAGTTATGAGAGTTTGTAACTCTAATATCTAAGTAGGTACCTATCATCTAAGTATGTATTCTTTTAAGAACTGATTAAGCCTGTAAAACTTTATGTGAAGTTTCGCTATTTTTAATTGCTTTATTTTCGTCGCGCTTAGTATATATATATAGAATTGCTCTACACTCAGGATACAAATCATATTTTGTTTTTAAAATATCATACTTAATTCTTTTTGCTACAGTTTCTTGCTTGAGCATGATCTGTAGAGCTTCTTCCTTTTTTAAATTAACTAGATCTGCAGCCTTAATTTTTAAGTCACATCTGTCTGCACCATCAACCTGTAAAAAAATTATAATTAAATATCAAAATGGTTATAGTAAACCTTTATCACCTCATACCAAATCAAAAATGCGCGCGGGCAAAGCCTCGTGCAAAAGGTAAGTTTAAACAATATTTGTTTTGGGTGGGAATCGAAACCACAACCACTGGTTTTGCAGTCAGATCTTATAATATAACCACTATTGCTTATTGTATTGTATGCATAGATCTATACAGAGGCCAGTAAAATTATAACTGAACCAAAACCACGGGTGGTCGGCTCCGCTAGTAATGTATATAATAACGTTTTATTATACTTTACATATTTCAAAATTAAAATAAGATTATAAGTAGCATAAATTTGCGGTGTAGTGCTGGCTTCAACTGTCCTTTTCCTACCTCTGATCATCCCAGGTTACGTTCAGAGGCGGGAAAAAGATCACGACGCGATTTACGTTAGCACAAAATACAATTCGTATAAAAAATATGATTGCCCGAAAACATAACTTAAAAAAATAGAGCTACAAATCTATTTTACGAAATTTCAAAGCAAACTGAGATTAATTACATAAGTGATGATATTCAAGTGTTTACTAATTTTGAATTAGTTATAAAATGAAATTAAGTACTTAATTACTTAATACGACTGGCCTCGTGGTGGAGTGGTTAGAGACCCTGACTGCAAAACCGCAGGTCGTGGGTTCGATTCCCACCCAGGACAAACATTTGTGTGATGAGCACATTTGTTTGTTCTGTGTCTGGTCGTAA
>DWGJ01005104.1:0-10771 GCA_018246895.1 Aspitha aspitha aspitha
GGTCGGTATTTAGGCGGGAAAAACTTTGTGACACACTGATTTCCACGCGAGCGAAGCCGCGGACACATCTACATAGTAAGGCATAAAGCTATATTTGTGTGCATTGTGTTCTCGAGTTTCGTAATAATTTAAGCCCAAAGATAACACGGGCAGAACATGCGTTATTTAAAAAACTCTGGGTAGGTATAGCGTTTATGCGTAAGAGAGTAAAAATATATAGGTATGTATATGTAAATAAGATATAGTTTTTAGTACCTACCTACAAGCCGGACAAAAATGTGCCGGACAAGCCGGACAAGTGATTACTGATATTAAAAGTGATCATTTTAATGTTAAAGATATTCTTATAATAGAATCCAATATTATTGTTGTTCCGAGTACACAACGTGTAGAAATTTTCCAACAAGAAAAAATAAACCTACTCTAAGAAAATTTAATAAATATCTAACTTTAGACCTAGACATTGGTTCAATCACAAATTACTGAAGAAATTTCATTCCAGATATCTATTAAAATTGTAAATAATAAAATATCATCAAGGACAGTTATGAAGTAAACTGAAAGAAGTTTGTAAGAGTCATCATTAATACTATCGTTCGAAGTATATATTTCCCACTATTGGGCCCAGGCCTTACCTTGAGAAGGAACGTTACAGAGAACCCAAAAGCATGCAGGTTTAATTTTGAAAACGCACGTTTCTTTGTAAACGTGATGTATAAGAATTTGAATCCAAATCCCATGCAATAGCAAGTGATCTAAATTGCAGAGTTATTGGTGTTTCGACATCATGCACGTACATAAGTAACCAGACAGTAAAAGCGCCCCCTACAGTTTGATATTCAAAGCAGAAGAACCCGCGCACGCTTCCTCTGCACAGTCCTTCAATGTTCGAACAGTGTCCGGAAGCAAGCGCAGCCTCAGCATATTGATTCGAATTGTTTATGTCAATAACAATGTAGGAAAACGATAAAACGGTAGGTACGTGAGATGTAATTTAAATAATTATAATGATTTGGGACAATTTACACGCGGCTGTCTGATGTCGAATTAGGCAATTAAATTAATGTTAAAAACTTTTTAAAAGCAAGCTTTTATTTATGATAGTCCGCCATATTGGGTTTAATGTGGCGTTATATTAGTTTTCATGTTCTCCCCACCAAGCATTTTCATTTGATACCCATATTGTGGTAGTGCAGTAAAAAATAACAAGTCCGCACAATTAGAATGACGTTACATAGCTAGTTGCATGCATTGTCAGTCAGTGTAAGCGTGTACACCAAATTTCAGCTGAATCGGTTAAAGATAACTGATGAGGGTACTTCATTTATGGCTTTAAAAAGTGGGAAGTCACACAACCCGCACTTGATCAGTAGGGTAAACAAGTTTTTATGTTACTATTTAATAACTTTAGGTGGCAAAATGATGGTTTTTGAATTTGGAATTCTTCAAATGATAATCATATACAGTAGATATCACCCTATAATTAAAAATTTATATGAGACAATGAAACATTGAAATGTGTGTGACAATCGTAAAAAAATTAATAAACCTTTATTTTGCATTGTTTTTTTTCAATAAGAATATTCCAAATGTAATTAAGAATTGTTATAAAAACAACCACAAAAACAATAATTAAAGAATTTTAATATTATAACTAAAATCTCCGAAAGTTGTTGCATAATATACCTACCAATACGCAATATGGTAACATAAGTAGGTACATGAATTATATTAAAAGAAAATGAAATTTATGACTAAAATGACTCGAGTCGAATAATGTACCTACATAAACAGCAACATTATTATAATTGTGTTGTGATATATAATTATTCCGAGGAATTGGTTGTTCAAACGGAAACGTAGCTACTTAGGCGGAAATGACCACTCAAATACGTTTATTTTTACAAAAATAATGTAATCAATCTACGGAGCGCTGCAGCAATACGTTGTCAAACAAGTGAAGAACACTTTTATGTAGAAGCCATGAATTGTAAACAATGTATAAACTATCATATCCTTCTTTACTCACTGAATGTTGTTTCTTTTTGTCGCAGGTCAGCGCCGACGACTCGGTGAATTAGCGCCACAATTATATTTGTTGGATCATTAGAATCAAAGTCGGGATCGAGCCGGCGTCCGCGCCGCCCGCCGCCATTCCTCCGCACGACGCCGCGCGGACCGCACGCCTCGCCTCGCCTCGCCGCCCGCGGATATTTCAAAACAGTGACTTAGTGCTACAATCACAATCACTTACCGTTCTTCGCAACACTTGCAATCGAGTGAATCGATCGGTATTACAATTCGAGCGGTTTCTATGGACGTTTTCTCTAACAAACCGACAAGTGCATCGAGTGTGGAGAAGGCTACATTCCAAACCGGTGTCGTTCTTTAATGGACGACTTGTGTACTACTGTGTGTATTTTGTAAGTTAGCTAAGTGACTGGTTTAAATGTAGCTCGCCGCCGCTCGGATAGAAACTGCCGCGAACGGAGTGCGCTACGTTGTTGTGCTATTCAGAATGTAATAACGTTGCCCATAAAAACTCAAGCCTACTCGAGGGAATAATGGCTCGCGGCACGTTGAGTGAAAATGAGCGCCACTGCTTAGATTCAGGTGCAAAAAGCCAATCGGAACGAACGCAAGATACAGAAAAAAATGCTAACGATTCCAAGTCTAATGGGCTGAGAGTTCGCTTTTTGGACGAGGAGGGAAAAACCGAGAGGACCGTGAGCGCCGATGAAGTGGACAGCACGGTGTCGCGTGTGAAGAAGATACACATTCTGAAAAACAGAAGCTCGAGCGAGACGAGCATACTGTTGAGGAATCCGTCCTTGGCCAAAAGACGTTCGAGCTTGGAGCGCCGGTTCAACGACGGCCAGAACGAAACTCTCAATAACAACTCTCTCAGTGAGAATCTCAACGGGAAATCGTTAGATACGGATAAATCAGATAAGACTGAACACAGCGTGGACAATACCAAAGATACGAGCCAGAGCTTTAAGAAGAATTGTAACGTTTATAGCGTGAATCAGGCGAAGACGTTGACGCCGGAACGGAAGAAGTCGATTCCGTTGACGATTCCAAAATTGATTGCGCATAAGGAGAACGTGCAGGGGAAGTCTATTTTGCCGGCGGACGCGAGTATAGGGGACGGTGCATCGGGCAAGGATTTCACTGCGCGCGCGATCGGGAGGCTGTCTAGGGGCCTAGGACGCCTTTTGCGTCGCACAAACAGCGTGCGAATTAGCGAACCCGATCCTGTCTACAAGGTGGCCTACCTCGGCAACGTTCTCACCGGCTGGGCGAGAGGTAAGTTCTATATTACGCTAGTCTTATCAAAATACATCATTCGGTAATAATATTATGTGTGAAACATATAAATTTAGAAATTGTTTGCAAACATCGTAATCTTCTAATTGAATTTAACGCTTATCTTTCATGTTTATCGGACAATTATCTTGTAATAGGCGAATCGAATCTGCCGAGAATTTTTATTAATTTCGCGGTAGCAACATGACGATGTTCGTATTATTTACATTCAATGAAATTGTATTCATAATCGAATGAGTGTTTCCAAAGAATTGGCCTTAAGACACCTCCCTGCGAAACACCTGCTTGATATTTGATATTACGTTAACTTTATTGAGAAGCCTCATCGTTTCATAATAAAGTCACGTTCCATGTCCAATTCGAAGGCTCAGTGGAACAACGCTAATACAAGTGCTGAAAAGATAGTATAGTCGAGTCGTGATATTGGAAGTTATTAGTACTATTTACGCCAGGTTCTTAGCAGGGTAGGCAGAGAGCAGCTCGTGGCAAAAATCTTTATCTTAATAAACCTGACGAGCTTCTTCTACACCTTCAACATACTCTTCACACATACATGCTGATCTGAGAGATATCAGGCTCACCGTCAGCTAGTATCTGACCTACATATTTGGTAAAGAAATAAAGGTATCTTTGTTTCACTATCGGAAGTTAATTGTATAATTCTGTTTATTCTATGATTCAGTTTTGTAAGTACGAGTATAAAAGCGTATTTAATGAGGATTTGTATCGCAAATACGATAGAGTCAATACAACATATTTAGCAAACTCGCATGAGAATCTTATCATTTATGAACAGCGATTTAAAATGATCTTTGCAGTTGTTAATTTAATTATTCAATGTGACAATTAACAATAACGCGAATGTTTGTGTAATGCAGGGGAATAAGCTGAAATAACATTGCACCAATGCCCATTGTCTGAAAACATTATTTTGTGAATACTAAAACTACTATTCAAACCTTTGTGACACTACGTTGAATAAAAGCAAAACCAATAAGTATGTACGCGAACCCTTGACCAGAATACGGGAATTAGTTATGAGTACTGACAACCTTGTGATGAAAACAATAAATTCCACTTATCAAAAAAGCGTGACTGCAATCAAAGAAGAGCTAATATTAAGCGTTATTGAGAAATGTTAGTTTCTTAATAAAAGTGGCAAAAGTATGTTTTTTAAGAGTAAGCCGTAAGTGCTGGGTTAACAAAGCAAAGGCCGGCAATGCGTAAGTAGTTCAAGGTGAATTGGAATGAACGGTTTGGTCTTTTTAATCTTAAAAGAATTTTGATGGAGCGTGCCATGTCTATATTGGAATATCGTAGCGTGTTTGGATCAGTGCGTGGTCGGGCAACCCGTGTTGTACGAAATAGATTTTCAGGCAATCAAAGCCTCGTTAGTCGTTCAATAGTGGACGCCCGGTGTGCCTTTGTATAAGTTAATATATCGCGTGTCTGTTAGAGATACGTTTGAACGCATTTTTATTAATAAATTATTGGACGGCAACCAGCTGTTTCATACGTGGATGTACTTTATTCATTCATAGGATTCATAATCCATACTAATGTTACAAAAGTAACAGTAACACTGTCTGTCTGTTACGTTTTCACGGCCGAGTCGCTTGGTCGATTGCAATGAAATTAGGTATAGGGATAGTTCGAAGGTTGGGACTGAACATAGGATATTTCTTATACCGATATTCCCACTGGATCGTATTCTATGTGGGTAAAACCACGGTGCGCAGCTAGTTATGAATACAACTTGCTATAAGAGTGAGGAAACATTGACTGTTTTCTCTTTAATGACAATTGAAGCGTGACAAGGTGAAAATTACAGGGTTTAGAAATACTACGTTGCTTTCAATCGTAATGACATTTTATGACTCTTATAATATCGAACTTGACAGTTTTATACATGTAGGTACCAGTGAAGATATCGTTTTATAAATGTTTTTATTTTTAATCTTTTTATTTATTTTAAAAATTTGGATAACATCGGAAAATATATTTTGAGAAAATAATTCCTCTACATAACTGTTCCTTTTTTTAAAAAGGTGCTGCTATTTTCGTCCTGTAACTTTTCCGAGAAAACCATTTCTGAGTGACGCACTATGCCGACGATTGTTGGATCTAAGCCTGAATAACAATCATTAAGTGTAGGTATACGTATAACATGCATATTTTATATATAGATTAGAACAATTTGCATTCGAAACTACCCGACGGAGGCGCGGATTATTAATGGGAGACCAAAACAAGTTTAGATGTTAAATCGCGGGGAACGAGACGAATGTTATACAATAATTGTAAACGACAAAGGATGTTTTTTGCCTTAAAATTGAATAAAACGTGTATAAGGAGGGTCGGCGTCGTGTGAGACAGCTTAAACCTGTATTATTTTAATGTCGTCATTAGCATATTTACGCGTGAGAGATTAATTTTAGACAAATTAGTTATCGTGATGACGCAAACGATATGATACATCGTTTGCGAACCGATTTATTGCGCCGTTAACGATTAACGTTTGGCGTTAGCTGGGACCACTAGCAATTATAAACACTGGAGAGAACATACAGATTCAACTTTATTGTTAGGTATAGATGTCTAAAGTCGTGCTCACCCCAAAACTGCTTGCCCGGCTTGTGAATCGAATCCACAATCTCGGTTGGGCAGTCAGAGATATCAGCCACTAAGCCAAGCGAATGGAAAATTTGCTCTCGATTTAATAAATATTCACTGATATTATTTAGTATGTTGCGCATCCTGCCTCAGTGCAGAAAGTGTCTAATACGAACCAATATTTGAACTGGCATATTTGGTAGTTCACCGAACAAACCATACGCTTGATATGCAAACACTTGCACCACTAAATCATCTGGTTCCTGTCTAATCTTGGAAAACGAAAGTGTTTATAGAAATATAAACAAGCGGCCCGCCCCTGCTTCGCATGGGTATAAAACTATTTTTCCACTATTTAATGGATGTAGGAGCTTAAAAAATATTTTCCTTCACTGCTCTGCTCCTATTTATTGTAGCGTGATTAAAAGTATACTATAACCAGCTCAGGAGTATGAAAAATAATTGTACCAAGTTTCGTTAAAATCCGTCGAGTACTTTTACTCTACAGATTTGTTATACGAGTAAGTATAGATTAGAAAATGCAAAAGTAGGAACCGAAAGGTTTATGAAGCGGTAATAGACTTAGGTGATGAAGAATAGCAAAAACTCGTGCACTGAGTAGGAATCTTCTAGGCAAGAGCTACACCGTGGTCAAATACTAAGCTATACAATGTAAAAAATTACTGTTTTCTACATTTCATATCTTATTTAATAGAATTGAAACAAATCGCAACGTTTACACCAATACCCACAATTCTATGGAATTCGTTGTGCTCGATATACCAAGAATGACGACAGGAAGACCGTGGCAAATCTTGGCGATATTTCAAACCAACGGACCGAATAATATTAATGTAAGTGGGAAATGTATAGTTATAGTTCAGTGCTCTTTGGGGATGGGAAGCGTTAAAAGATTTTCAGTTACTTCGGGAATACCGGCGTGCTCTAGAGATGATTTCGCCGTTTACGATTTACGAGACGTTTCTGTGGAATGAATAAGTGAAAGGTCTACCTTTTCATCGTTTCTCACGAAACCTTTTCACCTTAATGCTGAATACGTTTTAGGACAATATCGATATTTGAGGTTAGTACGCATCTGAAGGATTTGACTGATAATAAAACAAACCAGACCCTCTAAGGGCAGTAAACAATCAGAGGAAGTATGTATTTCATAACAATACGACACACAATTATATGCAAAAGGTATACAAATTTATCGGTTTCGAGTTTAACAGCCTCTTCATTGATATATTTGTTTATCATTATAATACTACGTTTATTGATTACTATTGACAGATTATTTAATTGCAAAATATGTACATTTTGCAATATATTAGAGGTTTTTACGTGACAAACTGAAGTTGACGGCAAAAATCAATTTGTGAAATGGGTCTTCCTGTTGGGAATTGGTCCCGATAAAAGCCCTGTCTTGACTTTTATCGAAGCGTTCTTAAAAATATGGGTATTCTTCCGGGAAGTCAGAACGTTTCCTCACAACGTCGCTTGAATACTGAAAAACGGTAACTAACGATTATTAAATTTAATTTACTTCATTTCGGCGAATTACAGAAATTTTTTTCTCGCAGGAATATAACAATGAGTTCTCTTGTAGATGTTTTTAAAAGTACGCTGCAATTTACTCCTTATTTTGTAAATTTATTTTTTATTAAGTTTCGTTGACAAAAAATTTTATATTATTCTTTCATTCTTATGACACAACGTTAGTCGGTATTTTCTTCCCTTGATTGATGATAAATGTTATTTAATACCAACCGCACCAAAATAGGGAGTTTGTTTCTCTAATAAACAAGGAATGTAACTTAATAATTGTTAGTTACAATTTGCTTAGGTTTCATTCGTCCACTAGCTCTTAAAAATACCTTTTAATAACTAACAGTATAAAGTAGTAATAAAAATCACTATTCATGAAATAACAATGCATCACTGGATTCCTGTTCGTGCTTTCTAAGCCGATATCACAAAAAATAATAAAAATAAACACACGCCCACCAGTTTACCAGTCCATATTTCATATTTGACTTTTTGTGTTTGCAAACGTCCTATGGGGGTAAAATGTGGAGACCTTTTTTGACATAGGTGCGTCACGACGCGCCTTTATCCCAGAAAAAGGGGACACTTATTTGACATATCGTCGTCAGACGGGTATTCAAAATGTACGGAAATTTCCTGTGTCAATTTTGAGGAATCCCAGAATCCGGCGTTACAATGTTGATTGTCGGAACGTTTAGGGAACATGTTTTCTTAGCGGATCATATATTATGTATGGTGTTCTACCCTTTTTATTCGTCCACTGCTGGACCGGGTCTCCTCTCATAGTGAGAGGGATTAGGCCGTAGTCTACCACGCGGGCCTAGTGCGGATTGGTAGACTTCACACACCTCAGAAAATATTATGTACTTTATAACATCTCTAAGGTGTACAGGTTTACTCACAATGTTTACCTTCACCGTTATAGCGAGTGATATTTAAATTTCAGTTATAAAACGCACGTAATAAATAGAGATGTTTGTAGACAGCCAAATGAAGTATTAAAACTTCGTCCATTCAGAACTATATAAATGTTATTTCTATTAGCCCAAGAGAATCGAAATCTGCCAAAATCGAATCGAAAAACGATGCCAAAATGCCATACTTGATGACATGTTGGATTGTTCGTGAAAGTCTTTAACTTTATAAGTACTGTGTGTAGAAGCTTCACATTTAAAGTCCAGTGGCAGTGTATTTCTTAGCATCATTAAATTACTATAGTTTTGAATCAAACACTAAATACACTCACAAGTAATTCACGATGTATTTAAATGTAGATTGTTATAATCATCTTTTTTCAAAAGGTACAAGTACCTACGTCTTATTTGTTAGAAAAAAAATTCAAAGCATTTTCGTGTTAATTTTATCCCATCATTTGAATTCAGTTTAATATATACTCGTATAATCAAAAATTTGAACCTTTTCAAAGTATATGCCAATTTCTCTATTAATAATATATTATGATATGCCTGCTGAATCTACTATCACCTTTGCATTATTACGTTTACTTTATATTAATTTGTTGAGCGACAAAGGACAAAAAGAACTAACAATAAGTTACTACTCATCATCCAAATAAATACTTAAAAATCCTTCTACACAAGTTGCATATAAACAATAAATTGTCTTCAAACGATCCGCATTTTCCGGAGTCTTCTGATCTAAATTGTCGTACCGCGTCCCTTATAATTCCATTCCAGTGTGACCTTGTCTAAATTGATGTCTGCACGCCACGTTTATTGTCGTTATTGTCGTGTACTCGTCGCTGATCGGACAGATAACTTAGGTTAATAGTAGTCCCTGTTTATCTCTGCGATTAGGATTTGTCCATTAACTCGCTGTTCTGGGTAAACGTTGTTGATCTTCCATTTATCCAACGTTAGATACGTCTTTTTTCGTGGAACAAAGATAATCTTCATGTCCGAAATGTTACCAATGCAATCTACAAGTATTAATGAGTTCTTTTACACTGTCAGGTTTAGAATATTTAAATCCTCTGACTGAGTATTGATTTTGAAGCACCATAACACGAGCTGCGAGCAAGCACAGTTCACCTTGCATTCTTGTATGCTTTCTATTAACATAAAAGTATAATTACAGTTTGTTTGAAGGTAATTGATAATCTCCTATGGAAACATGTAGCAACGATCGACATTCCTTTAACAAATAAGAAGAACGCTGATGTCACAGTTATTAGGTATTTCATAGGTATTTGTTAGGAAAGCCTGCTACATGGTGCGTCGCCGCATCATCGCTTTCCATCTAGCAAGGTCGTAGCTGAACGCTTCATTATTAAGATCAAAAGAAAATCATCATCCACAGACAATATCGCAAAAAGCGGTCATTAGGATATTTTATCTGTCTACTCATCAAAACCCTTCAGATCGCTCTGCTATGACCATTATGATTATAAATTAGTATGAACTGTTCCGTTTTGTTTACGATTCACTATTATATTAAGAAGGGATGAGACTAGGTCAAAAATTTCAATTTCGGACATAGTCTTTCACATCTAACACTGAATCTTCATCAACCCGTAAAAATCAAATAAAATCTCCAACAATCTGTACTGGATAAATTCTTGGAGTAAGCTCCTGTCTTTTCTAAATTTCTCTTAGAGATCGTTTCTTAGCACCAAGATATCAGTGATGTCAATTGTAATTAAGTTTTCAATAACGAATTAAAAATGAAATATCAACTATTACATTTCGTATGTTCCGTCCAATTTCAATACCTTCAAAGATGTTCATTCAATTATAAACGTTCGTCACTCGTCAGACAACGTAATAATCGATTAACAATTCAATACAACAGCGATGGCCCGATAAACGTCTGTCGGTCGGTCGATCAAGCGAAATTGGGCGGTCATAAAACAAGCCTTAGTCATGCGAGGATGTATGGGAAGTATGTAACGGTAGACAAGTTGGTTCGGGTCAAATACTCGGAAACTTGTGAACGCCACGGATCCCCAATTCTTTACTCATTACACATCATTGCATTGCAGTTAACCATTTAACCGAGTGTAGACTAACCAAAATAATTGCGATTTTGAAGGACAGAAGGGCATTTTAAGCAACGCATTACAGGCAAGTACGAATTGAGTTATAATATAATACGTGTATTTTATCTATATATATAAAACAAAGTCGTATTTGTTACAACACTTATAACTCGAGATCTGCTTTACCAATTTTCATGATCTATGATTCGTTGGATTCCTCTCCGCCCCGAATAGCAGAATACATCTTAAAAACAATGAATAAACTATTGTCTGTATTTT
>DWGJ01005105.1:0-10771 GCA_018246895.1 Aspitha aspitha aspitha
TTTTAAATATAAGCTTATTATAGTTTAAAAATTAGGTAATAAATAATAAATGATTTAGTAATTGTAAATATATTAAATAATAAAATCGTGTTCTAAATTTGTACGCCGTAAAAGGCAAAATATGGAGTGAACTAACAATTCTGTAACATCCCTAAATGTACCCATATTTGCAAATAAATGTCTTTGTCTTTGTCAAGAGTAGCAACACATCTGTGACCGACTTCTGACAGGGTAACTACTAACACTTACTAACTGCACCTACTAACACACAGTAACTGGGCTAATATCACTATCAGCCCCATTCCTGCAGTCCTGTTACTAAACAATACTCACCAACTAATTCTTATTAACACCTTATCGGTTATAGATGTCCATGGGCGGCAGCAGCTTATAATTGCTGCCTGTTCGTTTGTTAATCTCTTCAAATTGTTTTAAAAAAAACACATGCAAATAATAAAATTTTATTTGAAAGACCAGAATGAAACTCTATCTACTACACTTTGTTAAAAAGGAATCACAAACTCCCCCACTAATTACAGTAAAATGGACATGATTTTGAAAGTGTAAAGAGCCCGAACCATAGTTTCATTTAATATAGCATCACTATGTGTGGCTGTGGACTGAATGCTGAATAATCAATGTGTAATCGTATACAAAGCACAAAACAATAAGTATAATAATAGTCATTGTATCTCCAGGACACCAGTATTGATGCTAGTCGCTATGTAGACATGTATCTACATGACACCTGTAGTGATATCAGTTACTAAACAGTGGGCCGTTAACAATCTGTTTAGGTATATTGATAAAACATACTGCTTCCACTGTATGTTAAAAGTAACGTAACTTTAGATAAAAAATATAGTACAACAATTATGGCAATTTATTATGCTTTTTAAATTGTTTAGTATACACGGGAAGTGCTATGTTAGAATTAGAATTTTTCTGGATTATAACATTTCAGAATTTTGAAGGTGGATTAATTAAAAATCACTATGAATATTATGTATATTTAGTTACATATCTAGTGAGTAATACTGGGAGAATGCCCATGATTATAATACATGTAGAAGTAAAAGTGAATTGGTTAAATACTGGCTATTAATCATTAAAAAATTATAATGAATTTAGTCTATATTGTTTGTTATGTCCTATCGATATACTTAAGCTTTATTTTATTTCAGAAATGTGTATATAAAAATGCATAATAAAACGAAATACTTAGAAACTATTTGTCCACAGCTCAAGGATGAGGATGTCGATATTGTGAAAATGGATGCCACTGCCAACGACTGGCCCAAATCTCTCTATGAGGTGTCTGGTTTCCCCTCCATATATTGGAAGCCCAAGGATTCTACCAAGAAACCTTCCAGATACAATGTAAGTTGTCAACCTGCCTTCAAATAATTGGTGATTAAAATGTCCCTGACCCTAACACACTACTGTTATAGTATGAATTGGTAGAGTAGATACAGTAGACTAAAGGGGCTAACTTAATAGCTAGAAAGTTTCATACCCGAATACTGGGGGCAGATACCTATTATAAGCTCTTACAATTAAACAAAGCAGCAGACTAAAATGTACATAATATTTCTGAGCAATATTCAAATTTAGTGTCACATGTTTCAGGGTGGACGCACACTCGACGATTTCCTTAAGTACATCTCGGAACAAGCCTCCAGTGAACTGAAGGGGTGGGACAGGAAGGGCAATGCGAAGAAGGACGAATTGTAAACACAATGTTGTGATCAAACACTTTCCATGAAAGATCTGTGAGTGAATGCGCCGTGAGTGTGATGTGTGCTTGTTACTGACATTCCATGATATTATATATAACTTAAACCAGACCAGAATATTACCTGTGTGACCCAGTTACAACTCGTATGCAAATGAATTTGTGTCCAAAAAACTCGCCAACACCATAAGAAGTCTACACATTTTCATCCCCTTTCTGTTTAATGCACTTTATATTTTTAATAATCGATCTATTGAAATTGTGTGTCAGCTTCACTAAGCCAAATGTTGTCTATGATGTGTCTAACATTTATGTATAATATCATTAATTGTCAGTAGTTACTATAGAAACTGGCTCACTTATCCGAACTCGGGGTATGGTTGTTTAGTTTAACATTTCACATAGTAGTTTCTCATTATAAATTAGTCTGCACTACCAACTTTTAACACGGCACCATCGTCGGATTTCGATTTGTGAGCTAATTCTATAAGGATTTACCTCTTGACCATACTTCTGTTTGCAAGAATGGTAATCACAATTAAAACCCGAATATAATTAACATATTTAGGAAGAAGCATGCCAGTGAGAAGTTAAAACAGACCGTGAGATGTTAGGTAAATCACTAATCTTAAAATACAGTAATTTTAAATGCATTTCTTTATATTTTGTCTGTGGGATAATAAATAAATTAGAATTTATTTATATTTGAAGTTGTTTTATTTTTCTCTTATCATCAATTACTTGACATCACAATATCAAATTGCATTGAATTTTGTGACTATTGACCCTCCATAAGATGTCTCATGCACTTTACATACAACCAATCTGGCAAGTCAATTTTGTAAAACCAGCTGTGACACATGTGGCAGTAGTAAAAGTATAATAGAAAACTCTAAAATATTCAGTATCATATGTGAATAAACATTTTTGTTGATTTAGAAATTTAAGTTATGAAATGCAGCTTTGACAATTTAAATTGTGAAAAAAGAAACAAGTTTTTTTTTCGCAATCCAATTCATTAAATTTTTTTAATAACATTCATAAGTTCTCTTCTCTCCACCTCCCTATCCAATCCACTATCTTGTCAACATTAGCCACCAACTGTTCTAGATTGTCATTCTGCAGTTCAGTTATAATTTCAGGTTTATATGAAGATTGTGCCTCTTCTAATAAAGTTTCGAAGATCTCACACTGTATATTGTCTTCTAGTTTTTTTCCTGTGTAACCCCTGAAAAGTGTGCAGTGTTGTTTATTTTGATCCTCTTTAAAAAAAATACTACTGAAACTGATTTTTCAGTAAGTTTAAATAATCTATTGAATTGTTGTTTATTAATTTGTATTACAAATAACTGGTCACAAATAAAAAGTAACAAAGTTGAAAAACAAAGGGAATCATATTCTTGAAATCAATACATAGTCACCTTCTACTCCATAGGACCGTCATATGGATGTTAGCAATTACTAATTAAATAATGTATGGTGCTAGTTTATTTATGTATAATTAGATAATTAGATTGAGGGAATACAAAATAGTTTCTCAATTTATAGTATTTTACCTGGCAATGAGTCTGTCGTATAGGGCTGTATTGTTTGTTCTTATAACAAACACACCATCAAACCACCTTTCTGGGAAGAATTCACATCCATGGTAGTCCACAATGTTACCCCCTTTAGCCATCATGCCTTCCATAATATCAAGTAACTGAAAATGAATTCTAGTTATATCAATATAATATTGGAAGCATCACAATCTGCCAATGCAGGCCTCATAGCCATTTGGTGGAATGGACTATTGGTATCTAAGCCACTAAGATTAAATTAAAAAAAAAACTAAGATTTAATTTAAGAGACAAAGTGCCCTTCTATTATTAGTCATAACCATTACTAATATTCGATTATGCCAAATGTATACCTTATCCTCATTAAGAAATGGACACTGATATTCTGGATCATATTCATCTAAGCAGTTGTATTCTTCTGCAAGCTTTGATACTTCCCTCCAAGCAAATTTAGTCCTCTCTGATAGACAGCGACTTATTGAGGACTTTCCCACGCCTGGTGTACCTGAAATTCACAAATAATATGTGGTGTGCAGTAAAACTACAATTACATTTGTTTACAATTAATGAAATTTCAAGCGTTTTTAACCTGTTATAAGAATATTAGGCTGGACTCTTTTATGATTATCCATTTTATATAAGTACGAATACGTTATACATAAATGTACTATTATTAATCATTAAAACTTTGCAAAGATGTTATTGCAGGTTATCTTATACTATTGCAGGATTGAAGAACATTCTAATTCTAATACATTATGGTTTAATTTTATGGTACGTCTTCGTATTCTTCGTTGACATTGACAATGACAAATTGTCAGAATCAAAATTATCAGAGAATTTTTTTAACCAAAATATCGATATTGTTTGGATTGTAATCCATATATATTTTTAATTCCAAGTTATCAATATTATGTACTGATTTTTTAATGTGAAATTCAATGTTTTTTAAAAGCTTTATTACGTTATGTATTACATTTGAATTTCACTTATTATTGTGATATTTTTCCCGTTTAATATTAAAAAACTTATTAAACCAGAGCGAGTGAGCTTTGGTATATACATGCTACCTTTATAATTTGAGCACGGTGCTTATTGTTATTATTGATATAACATTCTAACTAACATCTTGGATTCTCGAATTCTTGGACTCACGACCCCGTAATAAAAGTTTAAAAAGTCACATTAATTTGAAATAAAATTAATAGTAGGGGTATTTTAGCTTATCCTATACAGAATTTTGTTATTTGATGACAAATGATTAAAAAATATGTAACGTGCTCGTATACTAGCACGACATAAATATGTGTTACGAACTCTTTTTCTCATTTGATACACATTGACAAAGAGTAGATGTTAATTTTGTAACTAGTGACGTATTGTCCATTCGCATCACAAGAATAAGTGTTATCAGGCGAAATATTTTATTTATTATTGCGTTCTGCAACTGCGTTCGTAAAACCTTGTATGTACATTTTAGGCCACTTTTTTATATTGGCTGAGCGTGCGTACGCCATTGTCTGTACAATATAATAAAAAGACATTTTGGCAGAGAATCTTTCCAAAATTTAAATTTGATAGGTTATGTTGTATAATATCCTTATTTTCAGCCATGGAATTAGAAACATAAATACTACATGAATTCAGTAATATAATAATGAGAATATACAAGCCTCGAGGAATCACAAGAGGACAATTTATACTGGTTACAGTGTTAGGATTTTTCGGCGGTATTTATATTTGGAAACCCTTGTTTGACCAATACTATCCTAGAAAGAAGAAAGAAAGACAAGATATTTCATTACCAGCAACCACGGCATCTGAACTAACAACGAAGTAAAATGGAAGTCGTTATGCGTTGGGTAAGGCAATCAAGCCCCGTAGTAAAAATGACAATGGCTATTTCAATTACATCAGCGTTTGTTGTTACTCTAAAATGGGTATACAGACCATACGTCAAACGATCGAGACTCCAACAAGCAGAGGAATGGGCAAATTCATTAATAGAGCAAGAGGAGAAAAATACAGAGTATGACATTTCTTAATTTCTAATTTCCTCATAATTGTTCATGTTACTACTACCTAATAATTATCTGTAAATAATAAAAATAGTGTAGAAAACCGAATAACCTTTTTTTTTAATTTGCTAAACCTAAATAATTGCTAAAATGTTATTATCAAATTGTTCATATATTTATTCTAGATTTGAAAAACATAAATGATTGGAATCACTATTCAATTTCGAATCATTTATGAAAGATCAACGAATATCCGATATGGAAAAAGTGGCAAATGAACAAACAAATCAATCAGACACTGCTATTATATGGACATTGGTAGGTGATTGAACAAGCCTTCTGGAATCAATCTGTTAGTCCGAACACAATAAAATTACTTTAACTACAGTAGTATCATCACTAGTATGCATTATTCTAGTTGATTACCGATGCAGTTTTGTTTGACTATAGTTTGAAGATATTAATTAGTTTTTGTCCTATTCAAAGTTTATGATAAGATAAATCGACTTAGGCAGGCAAACCTTATAAGTAATCTATGAGGGCCTTTGACCCTTGAAAATCAACTATATTGCATCTTCATTGTAAACAAGACTTCTAAGCAGTGATTATCAATGGTTCTAAAAGTTAATAAATAGGGGTGTTCAAATCTTTGCACATACCCTGACTTCACATAACCTAAAATTTAAATATCAATAGCTATAACAGTGCAGTCTCATTGTTATAAAATTATGTTTTTGAGGTGCACAAAGTCTGCCAATCAGCACATGACCGGTAAGGTAGATTTAGGTTTGAACCCTCATCACGAGACCTGAGACTAGCAGTAGACCAATAGAAAAAAAATGGTTGTGGGTGGATACAACAATGTGTATATCTTAAAATTGAATGTCATTGTGTCACTTCTAATAACTACATTTATTGTCAAGCAATTTTTGCAAATTACAACTGCCGTAAGCATTCCTATTTCAAAGCTATTTGCTTTTGGATGCAATATTATCGCGCTCATGTCACTGACACTCTGGTGACCTAATTATTGTGCATGATGAGAACCTACTTTATAAAAAACATTAACTTTCCTTAGTCGGCTAAAAATTAGCAACAATGTGCATCATAAACTAAAAAAAATTAGGTTATTGCATTTAGACAGAATCATAAAATGGTAATTAAGACTGATAAAAAGATTGGTTATGTATTTTGAAATTAGTTTAAATTTCAAAACTAAATTAGAAATTTCAATTAGAATTTCAAATTATTAGAATTAGAAAGTTTATAGGTAGAGGATTTGTTGGAATTCTACCTACAACATCTCAATCCAGCAACCAAAAGGCTTATTCGGTTGTTTTCAAGATTCAAAAGTATATGCTTATTTATGAGAAACAAAATGTAGTTGTTTTAGAATACTCATATCAGAATGACAGAATGCATTACTTGGTTACTGAAGAGTAAAATCACTTAATAATTATGTCATTAGATTCTTTAGTTTGTATAGGTGGTAACTATGAAATCTACAAGAGGTCAATATAAAATAGAGATACTATTTTTAAATTACAATCTAAAAGCAATGTAATTTTTGTAGTTAATGTCATTACATACTGTGTTAGGACTGTACTATCTAGTGATGTATCTATAGAGTATAATAAAATTACACATTACTGGAGGCTACCTTTATTCTATGAATTTACATTTTAGTTGCAGTAGTAACAAAATATTTCAGATATATGTATAACCTTATAAATTATAAAATAATGTTACAGTATAAGCCTTGTAAAAAATATAGAAAAGGAATGAGTTTGTAGCCGTTCTTTCCTTCGGAACACCTTACGGTGAATGAAGTATCGCAGTTGAATAAAGAATTGTGCTGTTAACAGCGCTAGCTACTTTTTGCTCTTGGTGGCCTTTTCAGCAGCTTTGGTGACCTTGCCACCGCCAGCCTCCTTGAAGTTTACAGCCTTGATGACACCCACGGCGACCGTCTGCCTCATGTCACGCACGGCGAAACGACCGAGGGGAGGGAACTCCTGGAAAGATTCCACACACAGAGGCTTGGAAGGTACGAGGTTAACAATGGCGGCGTCGCCGGATTTGATAGCATTGGGATTTTCTTCGGTAGACTTTCCAGTACGACGGTCCACCTTCTCTTTGATTTCGGCAAATTTGCAGGCAATGTGAGCTGTGTGGCAATCCAATACAGGTGTGTAACCGTTGGAGATCTGACCAGGGTGGTTGAGCACAATAACCTGTGCAGTGAAGTCAGCAGCACCCTTGGGCGGGTTGTTCTTTGAGTCGCCAGCAACATAACCACGACGCAATTCCTTAACAGAAACGTTCTTTACGTTGAAACCGACATTGTCTCCGGGCACAGCCTCTTGCAGAGCTTCGTGGTGCATCTCCACAGATTTTACTTCAGTTGTGATGTTAGCGGGAGCGAATACTACAATGGTACCGGGCTTCAGGATACCAGTCTCCACTCTGCCCACGGGCACCGTTCCAATACCACCAATTTTGTAGACGTCCTGCAGTGGCAGACGGAGGGGCTTATCTGTAGGGCGAGCTGGGGGCAAGATGGCATCGAGAGCCTCAATAAGGCACTTGCCTTCAGCCTTACCTTCCTTACGGTCTACATTCCATCCCTTGAACCAAGGCATTTTGGTGGATGGCTCCAGCATGTTGTCTCCGTGCCAGCCAGAAATGGGTACGAAAGCGACGGCAGCGGGGTTGTAACCGATCTTCTTGATGTAGGAAGATACTTCTTTCTTGATTTCCTCGAAACGGGGCTCACTGTAAGGAGGCTCAGTAGAGTCCATTTTGTTAACACCTACGACGAGCTGCTTGACGCCGAGGGTGAAAGCAAGAAGGGCGTGTTCACGGGTTTGACCGTTCTTGGAAATACCGGCTTCGAACTCACCGGTACCGGCGGCGACAATCAGCACAGCGCAATCAGCCTGAGAGGTTCCAGTGATCATGTTCTTGATGAAATCTCTGTGTCCAGGGGCATCGATAATGGTGACATAGTATTTGGCGGTTTCGAACTTCCACAGAGCGATGTCGATAGTGATACCGCGTTCACGCTCAGCCTTCAGTTTGTCCAACACCCACGCGTATTTGAAGGAACCCTTGCCCATCTCCTGGGCCTCCTTCTCGAACTTCTCGATGGTACGTTTGTCGATACCACCACATTTGTAGATCAAGTGACCGGTGGTGGTGGACTTGCCGGAGTCGACGTGTCCGATGACGACAATGTTAATGTGAGTCTTTTCCTTGCCCATTTTTGGTTAGTCTAAAAAGAAACAAAATACAAAGGTTAATTTTAACGTTCGAAAAACAAAATATGCAATAGGGGATCGTGATGCACATTCACAAGGTCGTAGCCTCATGCATGGATACGCGGCCGGCAATATGGCGGCCGCATGGCCGCCTCGCCCTATCTTGACATTTCACAATGGATGTCAGCCATTACGGTTTAAAGGGGATAAATAAAATTATTAAATTGAAAAACCAACACTATAACATGGGTAACATTCCTCCTATGCAAAAAAAAATTAGCAACCAAAGAAATAAAAACAGTAAAATCACAACCACGTGGTGGCATGTGCCGGTCTGTGCGAAAGTATGACGCGTAGGCAAAGTGTGTAATTCAAAGTTGGAAGATTTATATCGCACTAATATAGCCTAAAACATAAGAAAAACTAGATAAAACAAAAAATATTTAGAACCTGAAGTAACATAAAACAAAAGAATCGTTCGAAATGATAACCTGTCGATTACACCATAATAACGTTAACTTCAAAGTCGCATAATAATAGTCCAATAATTAAAATAAAAAGAAGGAGAAACAAAATTATTATACTAACACCAAATCTTTCAAAAAGATATTTAGTTAAGACACTGAATTGGCACTGCACTAAACTATTTCTTCGGACACTCACCACGGATAGCGTGTATTATCCGAGAAAGACTCCAACAGAATGAACGAGAAATGATTTTTCTTTTGGCTGGAATCGGAAGAAAGGAGTCGTTTCCGGCCCCTAGTGTGGCAACTCGAGAGTTATAAATTCCCTGTAGTTGCAAAATAAAGTATAACTATCACATTAATTTCGAAAATAATATATCATTGTTGCTATACTGTTATTAACTAACTTAGGACAAATATATGTTACTGTCATTATCAGTCCCTATTTGCTGACTGGCTATTGTTTCACTTCAGTTATATATTTGATATAAACTGTTAAAAACATTAATTATAAAAATCGCAGATAATCTTAGATAGATTAAATAGTAATCGGAGATAGATCATTTTCATTTTGTACACTGACGTACAAAACATTTAGCTCAATAAGAGCCGTAGGTTGTATCTGTTTCATATTTCAAATGCTTATCACATAACAAAGTGAACTTTTACAATTTGCAAAACTGTTATTTAAATTTCTACCCATTACATTTTATTTTATATCAAAGTTTAGATTTATATCGAAAATGGTGGGATGCTTCAATTTTTTAAATGATCACTTTAGCACCGTTGCTATTTGAAACTCGATGAAGTTACCCTAAAAAGTGACAATCACAAATCTATACGATTTAGACTGTGAGAAAATAAGATACAATAGATTATTATAAATATGAATGAATTCGGTACCTAAGCAATGTGTGTTTTAAGCCCTTAAAACATTTTGCCCGACAAACGCTACACTCTAATTATTGCTATACGCTGCCAAATAAGAATATATAGTTTTAATTGATACACAAGCAGATAAGTATTTCTAATGTGCTACAGCAAAATATAATGAAAATTTACTTTTATTATTATTTATGCTAGTTTTTATTTCTTTGCTTTGCATTTTTAGGTAGGCATTACAGAGGGTAAGTATTTTTATCAGCTACGGTTCAAAGAAACTTCTGTCGTCTCAGAATCTCAATCGATCTGCAAAATTTGACAACATCAAGCGAAGTTGGGTCTTGAAAGCGTAATTTAATAGTTGTACTTTGTAACCTTTCATTTTCTAATAACATTTCTGTCCTTTGATAGTTTTTTACTGATATTCTTGAATGCAAAAGTTATTCAACCTAGTCGGTGAGCTTTTGCATAGCATATGCATGTAACGACAAATCGTAAAAAGTAAACCCATGTATGCAGGTAATCCATAAAATGAGGTAAAAATACAGGCAGATTGCAATTTTGCGGTAGTCATTTGTGGTAGATAATTTTTAGAATTCTTTGAGTGATATTGTCAAGTATAGTTAAGTATAGTATTGTTAAGTATAATTTACAAGCTTTTTATTAACATGGTATGGGAACCTTGCGACTGAGTTTTAGACCAGTTATCTTTAACCTATTCACCTTAACTTTGGTATACATATACATGTTTATTCTGGATGACAATGCACCCTTAACTATGTAACGTCATTCTAATTCCAATATGGCGGATCATCCAAGATGGCGGACTAGT
This sequence comes from Aspitha aspitha aspitha, assembly GCA_018246895.1. Classification (NCBI taxonomy): domain Eukaryota; kingdom Metazoa; phylum Arthropoda; class Insecta; order Lepidoptera; family Hesperiidae; genus Aspitha; species Aspitha aspitha. The sequence continues at coordinate 10,754 of DWGJ01005105.1, forward strand.
TATTTTTTCTGCACTACC
>DWGJ01005106.1:0-10770 GCA_018246895.1 Aspitha aspitha aspitha
GTCCGGTCACCATAACACAGGCATTAAATTGCCTCATTTGGGATCAGACAGCCGTGTGTGGAATTGTCCCCAGTTATAAATATAAAAATCAATTTTAGTTAAATTGTTCTAAAACTTCATATTCAAATTCAAACGTTAGAGTGGTAGGTAACTTTATCTGACCAACACCAAATATATAAGTAAAATTTATTTTTCTTTCTGTACGACGAACGTCGATTGTCGCACTATACCTTTTAGTTCAGTGGTTGCTAAACATTTGTCATGCATGCATCTAGATAAGGGAGTCGTGCTTTCATCTACCCTAGCTACGAGCATGACAACTTCTTGCAAGCTAACATTTCCAAGCATTTTACTTAAAGAAATACTCGAGAATGACAACAGTGCGAGCTGGTAGGTACAATTGTTTTCGCTAATAATGAGCAGGATATACGTCGGCACTACCTATGCACACCAATAATATATAGTTAACCAGTAGACCTGACCACGCGTTGCCGTGATTATATAAATATGTTAAATCATATATTTCAAAATCCCGTACCCATGATTTTTGTCCGACTAAGTGTTGTCCTATAAGAAAACATTGATTTTGCAATAAAAAAATGAGATCTTTTAAGTTGGATTAAATAATAGATATGTACAAAATTTCATTGAATCGGTTCAGTGGTTTCGGAGATCATCGCAAACGAACATCGTGACACTGGATTTTTATATATATGTATAAAAGATATACATATACTCGTACATCTATCACATGAAATGTGAAATTTTGGGTACTAGTATACAATATATTAAACAAACAAAGATTTTGCAATGGTAGGTATACATATTTCCGTACTTGCATCGGATTTTTACATTGGGGTGGACGTTTTCACGGAAATACTCTTCACGCAAACTGAAAGACGTTCTTTGGTGCGGAGATGGCTCATCTAGATAAGTAGGTGACGCTTTCACAGAGGCATGAGTCGTTGCGGATTCGCTCACTTTATAAATCCAGACGGGCTTTTATGTTCCTACAAGTGGTTCTCTATACTGGGGAGGCAATAATAATACCGTCAAATATCTTTTTCACTGTAATGGAAACGCAGACGGCTATTACGTTTTGGATTCTTTTTCGTATATTTCGTGTCTTTATCGCCCGACGACTCGATTACGCATAGTTGTGAATACATCCTGACTAATTTGGGACTTTTGACTGTCAGTCCATTTATTAGTGACACTGACTGCTAAAACGGGGGTTATTAGTTTGATTCCCATTTAGGCCAAATAGTTGCGTGATACCCACGATTATTTATTATCTGTCTGGGGATAAACTTATTTATATACCAAAGTATGTAATTTAAAAATAAACACGTTACGCAGTTCATACTGTCTGATTGTCATATGGAAAGGTCCATAAAATGGGATCAAATGGTCGAGTGTTGAATTGTCCCAAAGATATTAATTGTATATTATCCTAACGATTTGTTAATTTGAGCTACGCCAGGTTCTACGAATGACAAATATCCGATTTGGTATAATTATTTGTTAATACTTAAGTCAGACTAGCATTCCGACAAGACCTGTTCCGAACAGTAAAGATAAAATAAAAACTGGTAGACTATCAATCATTATGCGCTCGTGATGCTGACACGGTTGCATTTGAAGGTTAAACAGCAAAAACGCTTATTAACAGTTAGAAACCTACGTTAGGAAATATTTAATGAATTACGAAGCATTTATTGGGATTAAATCATTTCCCTAGAGTGATTTATTATTCTTTTATTTCTTATCCCTAGAGCGCACGTATAGAAAGGTAAATATGTATATCGCCTAATACTGTATAGAATGCTTTGACTTCATCGTACAATCAATGCGTAAATACCATTTAATTGTTATTGTTGTTTAGTTGTTTAATTGTTTATCATTTGTAACATTTAAAATGATGACGTAACATTTTTGTCCCTAAGTTCAATATGAACCAATAAACATAATGACGCCCTTTACTAAAGCTGAACGAACCGAGCCTTAGACAAAGAAACCTTTCCGTTGAAGTGCGTCTGGCATAGCTCGGCCCTGTTGAAAATACAATAAAAATAATATTTTGTCTCGAGTGTAATATACATTTGAGTTGTTAATAGGTTTTCTAATTATTTTTTTAATGTCACTTATTATTTCTCTTATGCGAGTATCGAATACCATTGAGTATTTGAAATATTTCATCCCATCACGTTCAGTTAATACACAATGTGTTCGAAGTTGACTGATACATGTCTGTAATATACGAGTATATGAAACTCCCTAAAGACGTAATCCGCTAATACACGCCGGGTATAAAATACCGCAGTTGATACCTCCATTAAGGATATCAAGATACTAAATATATGTATATATAGGTGTTATGCTTCTTTTGGATTCGAGAGTATTAATTACAATATCCCTATATCGTGAAGAGCATGCACCAAGCATCAAGTCTGAAGAGTTTGTTTGGTTGAACGCGCTAATCTCAGGAACTACTGAACCAGTAGTTCCAATTCCAAGTTTCAATTGAAAAATGATTTTTGTGTTGAATAGTCCATTTATTGAGAAGGGCTATAGGCTTCTTAACATCTCGCTATGACGAATAGGAGTGGGGCGGAAATGACAAATGTTGCAAAAACGGGAAAATATTGATTTCCACGCCGACGAAGCTGCGGGCACAACTAGTGGAATATATGCACGTACCTGAGAGCCGGTGCTGAATTCGTCAGCGGGCGGCTCACGCGTGAATCTCTCGAACTTGAAGCTGTTGGAACGGTACAGCTCGTTGTCCTCCCTCGACCGGCGACCTCGGCAGAAACGACGAGTGATCGAAGTATGCCTGAAGAATTATATAAATATACGTCAAACTCCAAGTTTGATAACAACGTGTTTGATTACCGTCAACTATACGATATTTAAGATACAAGAATGAATTAAAAATCGCCTTCGGACCTGTTTACTTATTATAAACTATCTTTTAAATGTACGCTCTTGTATTATTAATAAGATGGCAGCAATTGTTTATTCAGCATTAACTCATTCAAATTAATTACAAAGACTTTTTATTCGTAAGCATTTTATTGCCTACTTCCTTAATAATACGGTACTGAATGTACGGTAATTATAATTACTAAATGTATTATTACTTAGAACGTAACTGCGTTAAGTGTAATCGTAAACAAATCGTACCTTCAATGGGGATGTTGAACAACAACATTATTTCGAAATTAAAAATAATAAAATAACAGATTATTTTATTTTTTAAACAACAATGTTTACGTGAATAATCATTTATTAATGATACAATTAAACGCGTAAACCCTGCTACCTAAAAGATAAAATTGTTTATGACAGTTCATATTCAAAACATTCAATAAAAAAAAATATTACTGAAATATTAAAGCTGGACATTTATTGACATGTTATTGCTTTATTAAATAGCTAATATTTGATGGCATGTCATAGAGTTTGCATAAGGAATTGACAAAATACTCTACCATATCTAAATGGTTTTCACTTCAATAGTTCTAATAATTGCAATCGATTAGGTATCATTAAATATAATCCCTCACCTCGAATCACTGGAATGCAACGGCCATTGTATACCGAATATTTTCAGTTTCGCAGGAGGTCGTCGTTTTTGTTCCGTACGAGTATTCTCCTCTACCGGCGGCGTGTGATGACGCCCGCCTGATGATGCCCTGGTGCCGCTGCGACGCCTCCTGCGACGTCGCCTTTCAACCAAAATAAAGTTATCCCCGTTCCTAATAATGTATGAGGAACGAAGCGTCGACTTCTCCTCCCCCTGTCTTTGCCTTATCAAATCAGCTGTTCTCAACGTGTGAATGTTCTGATACTCAGCCTCCTGCGGCGCCGATGACGTCACTTCTTTACTAGTCCCGCTTCCATCCCGTTTCTTTCGGGAGGAATGGAGACCGACTCTACGCCAAACCTTTTCCATGAATCCTTATTTGCTGTCATCCCATTATATTGTGTGTACCGCAGTCACTTTGCTCGACACAAAGCGAATCACTATCACTCCCGCAGCACCCGCAGTTGTTTATGCGCACGTAACGCTTAATACCAAGCTGTGTGTTGATTTCTTAATTGTCACAGAGACACTTATATTATCATTGATACCAGAAAGATGGAAATGTGTTCGTTGATTGGTTAAAAATAGAGTTAGAAGTCACCGAACCAAGAAGCACTCATTGTCATTGTTCACTAGACAAACGTCTGGTTACGCTTCACTCACAATCACTGCCGAATATTCGATGGTATAATACTAATGTAATGATTGAGAGCAATCAGGGCGTTGATCGTTAAACCCTTTTATTAAGACGTACTAGGTTAGTGGAATGAGGGGAGAGAATAACTTGTTTTTTGACATCACATTTGCTAAGGTCCCGGCCCTTATAGACAGGGTGCGGGTGCGAATTGTACGCATGCGCTAACCCCCTCGCTTTAGCCCTCGTCCGTATGAAGTTTCAAAATGGCGGGCCTTCGACCCCCTTCTCGTTATTGAATATCTAATTTCATCCGTGCATTCATAACAGGATATTTTTAATGTACTGCACTAACTGCTGATTTACATTTATTTGGATGATCCATATAACTGTTTAGTTCTCATTTCTCATTTAAAAATCTGCATAAATATGACAATCATGAACTTTGTTCAATTGAGCTAAATAAAATATAGTATCACAACTACAAGTTGTCTTACATCTATACTGTATTTCTCTCCTATATTCCTTTAGTGAAAAAAGTTTAAATATTGAAATAATCTGTGATTGACGATTTACAGATCAGACCAAAGGCCTTGTTCAGAATCAACATTAAGATCTCATTGAAGTACAACAATGCGAGATCGTTTATATTTATACAGAATGGAATTCGTGAGTTTCAAAAACTGTACATTAATTACGCAAGACTAACGAGTGTGCCGTCGCCAAAAAATATTAATTAGAGGGAACGTTTCCGCTCAATGGCGGCGTGCATACAGAATGCACCAATGCACTCGGCGTCAGCGGCGACGAGAGCCTGCGACGCGGTCTCCGTCTAGATACCGGGCGCGGAGATGATACGTGATATGTTTATTCATTACTCTCCACTTTATACAAGGTGTTTGACTTTTCAAAACAAGTTAATTTTCGTGCAAACAACTCTAACGCTTTCACTTTTTTCGCTCATATAGAAAAAGGTTCGCTTTAGAATCGTATCTTATTCAGTAATGAACTTAAATTATAGTTAGTAAGCGCTCAGTTCCATTAAGAAATTAAATAGACGATTCTGTTTTACGGTTTCATGATTACTTACATAGAATGTACATATTTTTTTTCTATTCAGTTTTTGGACAACGCTTCTCATCTTTTATATATTTACTTGAACACATAAATAGTACGTTACGTTATGAATAATGATATACATAGGAAGTACTTAAAAAATTTACGGTCTTTTACCGCATAACTCAGTTATATCATGCATTTCTCTTGACGCAATGTACGGGTGCATCGCAGTGAACGCCGCAGATGCATTTGTAATTAATGCGGAACGTTCAACTCTCTATTTTGATTGTAGGTAGGTAAAATACATACCAAATTGTGGATAATATTGCAGGAATCCAAATTAAGTCACCACCAACTGATTATTGATGCGTAGTAGGTAGGTATAGCAGATATCTTTTCAAACAAATTACAAAACACTATGACGCTTCAATATGAAAATTAATAACTTAAGGTTCCCAATACAGTTATAATTCATTTTGTACTGTAATATTTTAATGTCTTCAAAATATTTTTGAAATACGTTTATTTGCAGCTCCGGCAGCAACGAGATTCCTCTGCAATATCACCATCAGCTGATTCAGTATAAAACTAATTTACTTTAATCGTATCTTAGTAAGTTCACACCGTTGCTCATTCAAATGGTGGTTACAAATTTCGCATTATTTTTCAATTAAATTTTCATTCTTTTTGTTTAACCCATTCAATATTAGCTAGGGATCACAAAACGTTGCACCTGCGATCAGATAGTTTCATGACCTGATAATCAACTTAGAACATCATATTTCACTTTTTATTTAGTTTCCGAATTATTTATTGTCTTGGGTAAATTAAAACATTAAAATTGCAAGTAATTACAAAACATGTTGCTCTTATTGAAATCCTTATCATTTTGTAAACCACCCAGTCAACAACCGTTAGCTAATGATCGCTCGCAGTTCGCTTTCTTAAGTATTTAAATACAAAAGATACGTAAACTTTTTTTATTACCAAGGTAAAGATATGGGTCCAAGTATTGATTTATTTATGTAATAAGTAAATGTTGCTCGCAACATTTTCACTTCTAACGGAGTAGTGAGATGGAATTTTATGAAAGTTTGCAGCTATTACCTACACGTAGGTTTGTAGAAACACGCCGCTCGGTCCTATCTTGTCGCCGACATGCTACTGAACGGACCAGTCTCGCAATAAGCATTGCCGAGCAACGTCGCGCTTTGTTACCAACATGTGTGACAAAAACTTAATGTTGGTCAAAACCATCAAAAAATACCCATGTCTGTACAACCACCAGCTGACGGAATATTCAAGAAAAGACATTACAGACAAAGCTTGGAATGAAGTTGCTAATGAAACTAAGCAAACAGGTAAGAGAGAGTTTCATAAGAACAATATTAGAGGCTGATATTACGACAATCTCTCATTTATAAATATGTACCGGAACTTTATTCAATTACAAATATCGTGTCAAGTTTTACGAATAAAACATCGATATGTACATTATCAAAACATGTTGCTTACACTAAATATTATTATTGCTAGATGCTATCGTGCTACAAACCTGTATCTATATAGGATTACCTTCAAAGTTACCGCAACATTGATTTTTACTACTATTTTTTCGAACCTACTTTCATACAAACTGGTCATACTGTAGCGCCATCTATGTATAAAGTGTTGGTGACAATCGATTGAAAGTATAAAAGCTGATGCACTGCAATACAATGTAGAGACTAGTTGAAAAAGATAACATAAAAACTACACAGTTCCATGAAAATCATTTGTACCTTCCAACTTTAATTGCGATCGACCAAATGGTGTCTAAATGAATTGATCACAGGATATACCAACGTTTATATAACGTACATACCAATGTAGAATTAATGATTATATAGAATTAATGATATAAAAAATATTTTAACTAGTATCTTTATATTTTTAGTCAGCGACTGCAAAGAAAAATGGAAAAACCTGCGATACAGCTTCCTGCGAAGTCTGAGGCCTAACCGGGATGGAACTTCAAAAAAAAAATATTACCTAAACGACGACATGGAATTTATTTTGCCTTACCTCCGTGTTCTAGCGCCAAAAGCAAGTGGATCTGTAACCCATTTGCTGGATTTCGATTCGGAAGAGGAAAACATTGATAATAATCAAGACATATTACTGCCATTGCATGCACATAATGGGGAATTGACCGAAATGAATTATATTTCTGAACCTCCTAAAAAGAAAACGAAATCCAATGATACTAGTACATTTACAAGTGACCAATATTTAAGAACCACTTGTAACCCGCATAGCTACGATGAAGATTCAAGAAGAATGTTCCTTCTTAGTTTGCTTCCTGAAGTTGCTGAACTAACTGAAACACAAATGCGCAAATTTAGACGAAAAGTATTACAACTTCTCGACTATATTGGTGATCTAAAGAACAACGAGTCTGTTTCAATTTGGGCAGCCCATAGCGTTGTTGTTCCTGAAAACGATTTAATAAAGGGTGAACCGTGAGGAAAAAAAGTTACATTCTAATATAGGACTGACTTCACGAGCTTAGTGTCGAGAGTTCCAAATTACGTAGTTCGGTTACTACCAATAAGAATTTAATAAAAATATTTTTTTATTGGCGTTAGTATACAAAACTATCACAAAATCTATATTATATTATTCCACTACCTTGACTCCTCTCGTCTGGTTTTGATGAAAACTGTACCCTACAATGTGGCAATGGCTTTAAGGATGGTTCAACGAATTTGTTCAAATTTCAAGAAAACCTAAAAAAAAGTACGTATATTTTGTAGCTACTTACAATAAGGATTTTCATAATAATATGTGAAGAAAAAAATTGGTACGTCTTTTTAAACGTATTATGATGTAATTATTGTCCCGTTTTACCCTTTGGGTACGGTACCCTAAAAAGGACGGTAAAACTTGTCAATTACAGTTTGTATATAATATACGCTACAATATAAGTTCATTTTGGTTTGTAACGACAGAAATATTTGGCACTCGCTGCTTTCTGCCTACCCTGTTAGTGACCAGGCGTGACGTATGTATAAATTCATATGAAATAAATTAAATAAAATAATTCATTCATGGTTTACGTCATATTGGCAGTGTCAAAAACAATTGATGATTAAATATAACTAACGTAAAGCTAATACTTATTTTTGCTATTATTTTGAAAAACAAATAAATACAAAGATAACAGGAAGTCCATGAAATAATGCATGTCTGCATGATAATAAATCACACGAAGAGGTGACGGTTATTTATTAATCTTTAATTTATAATTCTAAAACCAGTTTCCCAACTGTGACAGCATCGATATTTAACTATCAATACAATAAAAATAAAAGCAATCTAAAATTAGCTGTCACCCACTCAAAGACTACTACTACTACTATCGGTTTATTATATAGATGATTTGTTATAAAAATAATATAACTTTACTTTTCAACAATCTGTACATAAAGTTTCATATATCTTACAGCTAATATATTTCGAATAATAATGATTGAACATACATATTTATGTTTTTGTAATACAATACAAATATTGTTGCAAAATCAAAATTACATCATTTAATCATAAATACAGAATATTGCACAGTACTGTTTTTAGACATTTTTTCAGTACTGCACTATTTCAATATGACTATGAATATAAAAATGAAAAATACAACAAGCTTGATTTTAAGTATTTCAGTATTAATAAGCAAAATTACAATCTTATTTTATCATCATTAATTCATAAATATACATGACATACATTTGTAATAATTGTCATATAAATAAACATACATTATTTTCCTGTATTATGCTATTCAAATAAATGCAATAAATCAACATAAAAATAGGCAAAGACAAAACAATTCAGTACCTTTTCAATTAATGGTTCATTATTTAATTATGAAGTTGTTAATTCACTACATAGAACAAAACAAAGTCGCTTACTCTGTCCCTATATCCCTATGTACATATGATTGAATCTTTAAAACTACGAAACGGATTTTGATGCGGTTTTTTTAATACATAGAGTGATTGAAGAGGAAGGTTTATATGTAAAATAATCATGGTCTAGGGAAAGGGGAATTGTTTTACTCCAAATTTAACGCGTGCGGGCCACTTGCAGTAATGATTAAATCAAAACTACTGGATCGATTTTAGTCATTTTTTCAGTGAGTGACATAGGCTCTATATTTTATACCCGTGCGAAGCCAGGGCGGTCCGCTAGTTATCAATAAATGAAAATTTGAAAATACAAAAATGAGAGAACAAATGTTCAAAACATACTAAAACATACCTATATATATTTTCTTCAAATTATCTATAATGCTTATAGTCGAATTTCAACCAATAAATGAACACTATTATTTTTTAATACATTTTTCAATTGCAGATACCTACCTATACATTTATTAAATGAAATTATAAATAAGAAAATTATAATTAAACTCTGTAGCAGTCATGACTCATGGTCACAGAATAAATTTATTTTATGGGTGCATTTTTCATGGACATTGTAGTTACTGGATTTCCACTGACTTTACTAATTAATCTATTGCCCTGCCATATAGCAAATAATTCCTCATTAGTCTTTAAATCAACTTGTAGTTTTTCCCAAACTTTCTTTTTAGGATTCAGTATGGCATCGGGTTCTCCTGTTTCATAACCTTCAATAATAATTCTATCTCCAGGACTGCTATCTTTTGGTGGTAGTAAAGGCTCAACTTGTTTAGGCTCATCAATAGATGCACATAGAACCATGCCTTTAGACTCCACTCCTCGCATTTTAGCAGGTTTTAAATTACATAGGACGACTACATCCCTGTTTTGCATGTCTTCTATAGACAGAAAGTTCACTAACCCTGAAACAACAGTTCTTGGTTCATCTTCTCCTAAATCAATTTTTTCTACATAGAGTGTTTCTGCTTCTGAATGTCTTGCAACGTCTACAATACGACCAACCCTTATATCCAATTTACTTGGAGTTATCTCATCAGTTGCAACAGTTACATTGCTTTTCACTTTTGTTGGAGGAGGGTAAGCTTTCTTGGTTAACTCTTGTAATTTAGGATCTTTGAATATTTCCTGAATTGGGGCTAGAAGCTTGTTAATACACTGTTCAACTGAAGCTTTTAAGTCTCCCGGGTGTATTTCTTGCTTTTCGAATGATGCTTCCAAGTCATCAAATTTAGTATATTCAACATCACCCCCATGTTCAGCAGCTCTACATACTTTAAATATTTCACCATCTTTCATTAAAGGGAATACTACATGCTTTGTAAAAGACAGAACTCCGTTATCAGTTATATTACCAGGTTCACAGAAAGCTTTCTTGAGCTTTTTCTTAACATTTGCTGGATTATCTAATAAATCAATTTTACTGTCCTCTTCAGATGATGACATTTTTGTCCCGGTCAGTCCAGGAACCATAGGATTCATAAGATGTACTCTTTTACTGTAGCCAAGTTGAGGTAAATATTTTTCTG
>DWGJ01005107.1:0-10768 GCA_018246895.1 Aspitha aspitha aspitha
AGGGTCTTTAACCACTCGACCACGAGGCCAGTCAGATTATGTTACGTTAGATATAGAGTCATACATTTTTAATTGCAACGTAAGGTCTGCTATCAGGTTATTCGTTCAATTTACGACTGAGCCTATTTTTGTAAGAGGGGTAACGGGATTTTTGTAAAAGAGGTAACTTTACTACAGCGTAATAGCTGTAAAAGGCTTTAAACATTTGGCACAAGTAAAATAAAGGTACCTATATAATGCCTCGTGTATTTCTTATAACATACAATGTATGACCGTTTATATGGCGTAAACAATTACAAGCTACTTTGACTGTGCATTTTTTAAATTAAATTGATACTAACAATAGATGGGTATGGAATGGGTAATATAAAGATTATTATCGTTCGGTCAGTATACGTATTCTGCGAAAAACACCGCTACGCCGAGTGCAGATTTAAATTAATTAACGTCAGAGGGGGCGTCGTGTTTTTCTTCGGCGGGACAGTTCCGCCCGTTTTCTGAAAACGTACTTCAAATGTCTTTTACAGTTTCACACTGCCTCACGCATTTTTCTTTAAATTTTTTTTCACAAAATTAGGTGGCTAGCCAATGTATAAAATATTAGGCGAGCGTAGCGCATCTGCACTTACTATTAGGCAAGATAACAGCCAAATGCTTGGCTATATATGAAAAAAAGAAAGATTACAGTAGCTGTCAGTGTGGTTACGAATGTCGGAGGTTATTTCTTTATCTAGGACTAATAATGCTTCGAGCGTTGCTTTTATTGTGGTGCCATTTTATTTTTATGAGCTTTTACTTGAAGTATTGTAAGAAAACTGTTAATTAAAGCGAGTTATCGAGTTTAAAATTCTGTTACACATACCTAAATATCTATAACTCATATATGTTCAGTAACTTTGGTAAATGTTGTTCAAATATGCCCAATTTGGTAACATTGCGAGTCCAAAAGTGACAGAATTTGGTGGTACAGTTTTTTAAATCTCTTATCACCAAATATATTTGCTATTTAAGCCATTTTGGCAGCCCAGTGTGAAATTGCCCCAAGTACGTCCGTAGTCTCGCGGCAGAGATTTAAATTAATTAATGTGACTGAGACCGGGACGTCGCCTGTTTTCCATTCCTTTGAGTTTTTTGGAGATTTACTTTTTAAGCTTTCTTGGACTCTGCTCTACAATTTTTGTTAAACTTTAATTTATATTTCCGACTCAAAGTGTAATTGTTTGAATTTCTGTATTAGGTTAGGACTAACAGATTTATAGCTAGCAGAGAAGTCTTTTTACTTTAAAAAACGAATACTTTCTTTATTGTGCATCATTTGCATTTTTTTTTATATTTCAACGACTTTTCGCTTAAATGAAATAGAAACGTAGAAATAATTTTCGATATGCCCTTTCCATTCTTAGGTCTGCTTGAAAAGATCTCTATAGGAGATAAGCAGTACCTAAGTACAAACTTTCATATCCTTGCTTTTCTAAAATATCCTGTGTACTGAATTGTTAAATACTTAAAAATAACTCGTAGGTAACCTTTAAGTACAAAATGTTTTTCGCTTACGTAAATTTACATCACATGTAATGACGGCTTTCTAACCACCGCTTTATCGGCAGGGGTTCGAAGCTGATAAATCTAAATTGCGGATTAATGTTTTAAAGGTATAAAAATAACGTATGTTATTTATAATATTAACCCAAATTTATTCAACCAATTTGGTGTCATACACAAGCAAAAATATGGGTAAACAAATTAGCGAACTTAATTACATTTATAAATGCGTAAATAAAAATCGCGTAAGAAGTAGAACTTATGGCAACTACTAAGAACGGATATTGTCTCGCAAAAGTTGTGGAAATAACTTGATTAAATTTGTAGGAAATTTCATGTTAAATAAAAAATGTAAGCTTACTCGTGGCTGTATTTTGATGCTGTGTTATGATATATTGTCTGCAGCATAACTAGTTTAATATCAAATCTATTGTAGATAGTGCGTAAAAAAAAGTTAAAGCATTATAATTAAACAAAAAACTTCTAAAATCACAAGCTACCATTAATTGTTTACCTTTCGCTTCAATTTGTATTTTTTTCGACCTTTTTATTGACTCACTGCTGGGCAAAGGTCTCGTCTCATAGTGATAGGGTTTAAAGCGTTAGTCTACAAAGCTAGGTAGCTAGCTACTTTTTTATGTGGTAGAACCTGTATACGGTTCGCCCCGAGAAGTACCACCGCCGCACCTATTTCTGTCGTGAAGCAGTTGTTTCAACTGTGTTTCGGTCCGAAGGGTGTGTTTGCCGGTCCACTTGTATAGCAGAGGCGACCATCTTCGTCCTCAAGAGTACCAACGCATCTGTGACCCACTTCTGATAGGGTAACTACTAACACTCACTAACTACACCTACTAACACATACGAACTGGGCTAATATCACTAACATTCCCATTCCTGCAGTCCTGTTACTAAAGAATACTCACAAATTAATTCTTATTAACACCTATACTAACTGAATTCACACTAACAGTCAGCTCCCTACAGTCCTTTTAGGAGTCGGTTACAGATGTCCATGGGCGGCAGTGGCCGCTTGTAGATGCTGCCTGCTCGTTTGCTACTCTATTCTAATAAAAAAAGCTAGCCAAATGCGAAAATTTGAAGCTATATTTATATATTTAAACTGAATTTATATATTCAGTTACATTTATTTTTGTGTAAAAGTCGAGATGAATAAAGGCAGTTGGATGGGGTATTCATCAAGATTACCCCGAGAAACTTTGGTCGCGCGTTTTTTGGCGTCAAGATCTGTTCATTCATTAATGTCATATCTCATAGAAACAGACAGTTGCGAAGTGTACTTTTAATATTATTTACTTAATAAACGTTTTTCTATGTCATATTTATGAGGCGAATGTGAATTATGGAATCGGGAGGATTCGTAAGAGACAGCCAGGTTTGAAATACTTTAATAGACGATTAAGTATGACGACTTTGATGCAAGTAAAAGAAGTATGACAATATCGTAGCCTTTGAAAAATCTCAAATATGGCATCCTTTGTGAGAAGGGTTATTATGTATGTACCTAAAATTGAAACGTTCTTACAACTGATATTGCTTAGATCAGTGTAGCTAAGATCTTCCTAGAACGTAGGATCTAGGAATTCAAATATTTTTTGAGGTCTTTTAATGTGCATATATAAATCCCTGCGACTTTAAGACCTTAACATTTTTGTATAGCGATTTAATATTGGAATGTTACAAATTATATATTTGCAATTAATTCGTTAAATTTTTTATTTCGAAATATATTACCTTTTCATGTTAATATGTTACAAGGCACTGTTATCAAACCGGGCGTGTTTCCTGTAGAGCTATGTAAATCTTGTTTATATCCTGTTTGTTAAACACAGCACACTTAATTCCGCTGTTGCTTATAAATCTGTGAGCCCGCTTGTGGATTTCTTTAGATATCGTTGGTGAATGTTACATTAAACAAACAAGCGAATCTCGGTCTGGATTTAGTGGGGACGGCTCTAATTTTCGACGTGCCTTAACCTACGTTGTACATAATTTATAGAAGTGTATCTTACTTTTACCAGCTATAATGGTTCTTTCGTCTTAGTGTTCGTACGCCATAACTTTCATATATAATTTAACTATTGAAATGAACCCTTTGTTAATATAGCTGTTATCTGTGGATAATTCATAAATTGTCCTTTTAATAGACAAAAATTTCAATTAATGGGAACTAATTGCTGATTTTACGTGCACGCATATACTACATTACTATACTACTTTGTTCCTGTTTGGAACAATGTTTATTAGCAGGAATATTCTCTATTGCATTTGACTGACGGGTCTCGTAATCGAAAAGTTACATCGTGGGTTCGATTTCCGTCCAGGACATATGTATATTTGTGCGACGAGAACATGTGTTGGTTCTGTGTCTGACTGTAATCGTAAAATTTACATATGTCAGTATAATATCGTATGTAAATGGATATGATTGTTTATCAACTGTCCGGTTATCATACCACAGGCGTTTCATTGTTTAATTTTCACATAGCCCTGTCCAAATTACTATTATTTTCAAAAGGCGAATGTATCGTTTGTTCCCTAATTAAAGACTAAAGTATCGCAACAAATACACACTCCATCTTAAAAATAAAGAACCACTATCAGTCTGTATTATCCACAACTGAATAACGGGCTTCTCTTAATGAGGGTCAAGATGCCCTCTTACCACAAAAAAAATCGTATAATAAAAATATATCGCAAACGAAAGCGTACACTAAACCATTATTGTGCCAAATTACATTTGAAACACGTAAGTATTACCGGTTTTATAATGTAGCCATAATGATCATTATCATTGCACGAGGTTGGGTTGGATCATTTTAATACCGTCATTAAAATTTAATGAACGGAAAAGGGTATAAGGGACTTTGTGTAGATAGATTATATCGCCGGTAAGAAAACCTTTGTCCTTTTTAAGTCTTTTCAACGGTCGCTCGTTAAGCTCATAAGCAATCTAAGTACTTTTTTCTAGTTTCTATTTACATTCCAAACTAGCTGTGCCCGCAGCTTAGCCCTCGTGGAAATAAATATTTTCCCGTTTTTGCAACATTGGTCATGCTGCTTCACTCCTATTAGTCGTAGCGTGATATTACATAGCCTATAGCCGGCCGTAATAAATGGACAAATAAATACAAAAATAATTTTTCAATTCGAGCCAGTAGTTTCTGAGATTAGCGCGTTCAACCAAACTTTTCAGCTTTATAATATTAGTATAGATAATCGTATAAAGAATATTTGCTTAAAAACATATTTTTTTGGTTTCGTGCTTCAAATCTTCATAACATAAGGTATATAAGTATTATGCATACATATTAAGGAGGTTATAGGTTTATGTCAGATTTTCAACAACTAAACCCCTTCGGGAACCAGTTAGCGCATATCAGGAGACTCCGTGACTATCCTAGTTGGTGGACGTGGGGACGTCTACTGCCGCAATTATAGACCTTCAGGAAACCGGTTTTTTACTACAATAGTACAAGATTACGATAAAAAAGAGAGAATACGTTAAAAAAAAGATATTTTAGAAGAAAATTTATTGAAAACAATCGAAAATATGCCGGTAGCAGAATGTGATATTGTGTTCCAACATGACAATGCTCCTGGGCATTGTGCGAAGAGTGTGAGGAACTGGCTGGAAACTCAATCATTTCAAACTATGGAATGGCCTGCTCAAAGCCCAGACTTGAATCAATTGAAAATGTCTGGGCATATTTGAAAATGAAGCTGAGAAATTAATACAGTACTCTCCCAATAACAATAACTGATTTGTGGCAAAGAAAGAGTCCAGGAACAGTGGTATTCCATTACACCGGAGTATTGCCACAATGTGGTATTAAATATGTCTAAACGTATTCGAGAAGTTATTAAGGCCAAAGGCTTATGGACGAAATATTAGATATACCAAAATCTGGAATATTTCCTCAAAATTACTTGCGGTGCAAAACCGATTACACGAAAAAAACTGTTCGTAGCGAAATAATAATGATATCACGAATGTTAAATTTGTTTTGAGATGCCAGAACATTGTAGAAAATACTAAGTATTTTGATTTTTTCGTATCATACATGCAAATATCGAATAAAGAATTATTTGTGCTGAAATGACATCTGTGTGTTCAGTTTTTGCTCCTCACTATATAGTTTTTGTTTGAACATGATGTGCTGCTTTAATGTATGTGAATAAAAACATTTTATTTATTTCTTTCTTTGGGATTGAATTAACAACAACAGACTCCTTTAACTCTCTCCGAAGTCTATCATTATAGCTTGATGTAGTTAGAACTCTGATCATGACAGAATTAAATTGAAATCCTTTGTGAGATCAGCACATTAAATTTGTTTGTCCTAAAATATCTATATAAGGTCTATACATATAACATATGGTCATTTATCAGCTGTCTGATAACCATTACACAGGAATTTCATCATTATTTGGGATAAAACAGCTCTATGGAATACTAATTTATTGTTATTGTTATGTTCTTTACTGGAAATTGCAAATTAGGTTTAATTGTTTAATGGAAATGTTTAGGAATGAAATACTATGTGAATGTCAAAATGATTATTAATTATTAATTCTTTATTGTACACACAAGAAAACATTTGTTGCTCATATGATAATTTAAAAAAGGTGGCTTATTCCTATCAGAGATTTCTTCCAGCTTACCCAGTTCATGTGAGAAGGATAATACATGTGTTTACTAAAGAGGGGTCTACGTGAAGTCTACCAATCCGCACTAGGCCCGCGTGGTAGACTATCGCCTAAATCCCTCTCACTATGAGAGAAGACCCGGTCCAGCAGTGGACCATAAAAAGGGTCGAACAACAACTAAAGAGGGGTCAGATGTGTACGTATAGCAGAACAGACAAAATTGATGTGATTGAGGAAAAAAATTGTGATCTATTTACCAGCAGAAAGTGAGGATGGCACGCGATGGCGGCCCGTGTACGTGCACTGGCTGCGCTTGTCGATCCAGAAATGCATCGCCGAGCCTCGCAGCCTCCGCCCGCAAACCAAGACTACCTACCACAGCTGCTCGCACATATTTTTTCACCAATCTGAAATTAAAAAACAATTTAACTCAAACAATTACCTACTTTCGCTTTAGAACACGACTTCTTTGTTAAAACGTTAAATCACTTACCTAGATCGGATTAACTGATTATCCACATCACGCAAAAAATATTTTCACAGCACATTAACATTAATCAAAACCGCAGGTAACCCAATTATTAATTATATATTTATACCTACTAAAGCACACGTCATGCTAAACGATTAAAGTACTATTACTTATCATTTTTTATATTAAATGCACCACGCAATGTTCACGATTTCATTGTAATTAACATCCATTACTCCTAGTTGCTGAAGCTGGGCTGGGCGCAGGGCGGGCGGAGTGCGCGCTGCGCGAAGCAAAACAAACAGAGCTGCCAACATTATAGGATGATTTTGCAAATCGATAATAGAAAATGTGGAGACAATTTGAATGTTACCTACTGCTAGGAATTTAACTATTATGCTATGCTGATTTTTTAAAATTCGTATTGATAAAAAATTAATTAAGTTGCATTTGATTTTAATTTTTTTTATCAAAGTCACTCGTTCGATAACAAGACGTATTACGTCGATAACTATCTCATTACCGTAACCATAAGTGCAGATTGTTTCAAATCCGTCTGTATCCATATTTTATTGTTATTCTAAATTGACGCTACAGTTTTACTTGAATTTACCGCGTTTAGTTAGATTACATTACATGTTACATCAATAGACGTTTCCGGAAATGTCTAGTTATTTATCGTTCAATAGTTGTACTTGACAACTGCAGACAAAAAGGAAAAAATCTTTTTAGTTATTTAGTAAAACATAGTTAACTATTAAAAATACGGTGTTTACTTAAAACAAATTTATTTACTTTCATTATAATGGTGATCACCTTTTTTATAGTATCATTGTTATGATGTGGTCTACGGAAAATGCTGTTAAGTAATTTTCGAACGAATGTTTGTGAAAACATATATAAACGGGAGCACCTGCCAAAATCCGAAAGATCAATTTACGTGCTTACGGTGGCTGTTACATTGTTGCGTTGGCCGTTGTGGTGTTTGTGAAATAGTTCAAATAATTTTGTCGATCTGTCTTCGCTAATTCAATCACTATTTTCGCGGTTATTAATGTATTGTTCTCAGGCAGATGACATAGAAGATTTAAGAGCACTTTTTACGTGGAATAGACACGGCACGCGCGCCTTCTTGGTGCTGGCGGGCCTTGCTTGTTTCTTTTGGTCCAAGTGCTGGTTGCATCCATCATGCCTGCTAGGGTTCCTAAGGGAGAGCCGGAGCCCTATTGTGACTGTTGGTCCACGAGAGCACCGGTGTCATGGCAGCAACTAGATCCGTGCTCGTGCGGCGATGTTCCTGGTTCCGGTAAGTATAATTTACATAGTAAAATATTAAATGTATTCAATTTTAATGAAACATTGACTGTATAATTTGAATGACTAGATAAATAGTCATAATATCACACGCACACACACATGATAAATAGTGATCAAAATTAAACTAAAATACAGGGCATGACTGGATTATTAAAACTTTCATTTTCCTTAGAAATTACGCATTAAAGCATATCAATTCGGGTTCTTAATTTAGTGTTGTATACTTCAGTCATCCCTGGGGTTGCTTGAACTTGAACAGCTTGCACAATAAATGAAAAAATTTATTAATTTAATATTCACTATTAACCACATTGACACAACATAAAGATTGATTGATGCATTTACTGCATAATGACGATAATATGCTAACACTATCTAAAATGCACTTTGGTTCTGCTCATTATGATGTGGCATATTGTAATTGGTTTATTAAATATGAGATTTGTGCATACACTGAATAGAGCTCATAATATATACGCTCAGATTACTATCAGGGGACCTCGCAGACAAATGCATGTCTCTTACTCTATAAAAAAAGATTCGGCAAGAAAACCTTCCAATATTTTGTTATACAGTTAATTTGAAAATGAAATTTAGATGTTGTTCGGAACACATTGGCAAGAAGTTAATGGGTCATCAATTAATTAGATTCCATTGTATTGATCCGCTTGATGCTAAGTGAAGTGCTATACACTCTTGCTTCGAATAATCCCAAGTTATACTTAGTATTATACTTAGTATCTACACTAGTCTACACTAGTATTATAAAGAGGAAATCTTTGTATGTTTGTAATGTTTTGTCAAAAAACCTACTGGACCGATTTCAAAAATTCTTTAACCATTAGAAAGCTGCATCTTTACTGAGTTACATAGGGTATGGTATATTGAAAAAAAAATAGGGATCCCTAATAAAAATGCAATAATGTAACCCAAGGTGTGAAATAATTTGTATGCAAAGACAACGTTTGCGAAGTCGGCTAGTCAGGAAATATAGATGATGATGTTATCGCCAGATTGCGAGTGGGCTTGGGAGAGTGGTTCCAACTGGGTGGTGTTGAGTGATGACAAGCGCCAGGTGACTTTCCACCCGTTCTTCAGCTCCGGCACGGGCATCGTTAAGGGTGACACCCCGTTTCTTCTGAACAACCACTATTACTGGGAGGTGAAAGTGCTCACCGAGACCTATGGCACTGCAATAGTGAGTACTGGCTATCCTACTAATATTATAAATGCGGAAGTTTGAGTATGGATGTTTGTTACTCTTTCACACAAATAATAATGAACTGATTACGATTAAATTTGGTATGTAAGTAGCTGAAGACCCAGAGTGACACGTAGGCTACTTTTTATCCCGGAGTTCCCGAGGGATCGGGATTTACACGGAAATAACGAGAATTAGTAGGACTTTGTATCCTAGAATTCTCTCGGAGTCGGTATTTAGGCGGGAAAACCTTTGTGACACATTGATACGTATGCATGCGAAGCCCGCGGATACATCTAGTTACATATAAATATGTATCTATAAATATACACAAAACAACTTGTATCGTATCCGGGTAGTGTATTAATAAGGAAAAAGCTGCAAACTGGTGACGCGTGGCGGCGTGTGACTGCGTGTGGCGGCGTGTGGCGGCGTGTGGCGGCGGGTGGCCCGCCACAGCATCGTCTACTGACGGTCATTATTTAATAGACACTACATTTTGAAACAGGCTTACATTAACGCACTCGCTTAAAAAACACCCAATCTGTTGTACATGTAGTATGTGTGACCAGTCGTGGCGTGTGCGGTGTGTCCCCCCCCCTCCCGTCCCCCACTCACCGCGCAGTCCCCCGGCGCGCCCCCGCCGCGTCCCAGCGCGCCGACCCGCCGCCTGCCTCCCTGCGCGCCACCATATATCATGTAGCCAGTAACCAGATTGTTCCATACTCCCGCCACCGCGCCCCGCGCCCCGCGGACGTCCTTACGGAGATTAATACAGTAATACTGTCTGCCGCGGCCGACAACCGGGAGCGTGGAGGCAGCTCGGTGTGATGGTCGTGTTCCCGGAAGGCTTGTTACCTGTGCGCGGGCTCCGGCTCCGGCTCGGGCTCCGGCCGCAGCAGCTCGGCGCACGCGTCCGGCAGCGACATCTCGCGAACGGCGCGCAACGCGATCTGCACACCACACGAACGTTGTCAGGTAACTAACTTACTAACTGGTCATTGGTACGGTGCGAGGGAGTGGTGGTGGTGGGGATGGTGGGGGTGGTACCTGTCGGTGCAGCAGCGCGTCGTCGGCGGCGTGCAGGCGCAGCGCGCTGGCGGCGGGCGGCGCGGCCCGCAGCTCGCGCACGCGCGCCCTCAGCGCCGCCAGCGACCGCGGCGACACGCACGCCGCGCCCTCCGCCCCGCCGCCCGCGCTCCCCGCACCCGTGCCCACACCCGCGCCCGCGCCGCACAGGCTCTGCGGACGCGCACCCGTTAGTTAATAACATTACATTTTTTGATTCCGTGAGAGACGAGTGTTAATGAAATGTCTTAAGTTTTAAAAGTAAAAGAAACAATCAGTAATCCTCGGATGTATCGTCAAAGTAGTAAGTAGATGGCGTAAGGTAGTGCAGCAAAAGTTGATCTCAAAATAAGGGGATCACGACCCTCAGTAATGAGGATACACGACGCAAGGAGGTGTCGTAGGTCCTGGTCGCCACAGGATACACGTTAACGGTGAGTTTCGCAATCAGATCAGAGATTAGATGAGAGGCGGGATGGTGGGGGGTGGTGGGGGTGGTG